>KK351249.1:153341-296419 GCA_000671755.1 Glossina brevipalpis
TGCATATTTGACCCAAATCGGACAATCCGAAGCATGTTAAATAAAGTCCTGAAATTCATATAAAAATAATGGATTTCTTTTTCCCCAAGCTAATACGTCCTGTTATGATTGTCGTAGGTATTACATTCAAAGGAATTCCCACCCCTTAGATTTATCAAATTTGTTATAGCTGCATTTTACTAGTTTGTGATTTTCGTAACAATACGAAAGGGTGCTTTTCATTAGAATCCTTATATGGGAAAATTGTCGCGTGTAGTCTAAGCTTATCTTACCAAATTCATGGGCCAACTTTTATCATAAGATGTTAAAACTTTCATCTTGTTGTTATGTAAAGACTTCTTTTTTCTAAGAAAGTTTAAAAGAGAGGCACGTCGAAATACGATTTGTTTTTTATACCTAGGAGCTGAGGGGCGCACTATTAAGTGTGGTAGTTTTTCACAGTCACTATCGATTGTATCCATACCGCGACTGGCAGGATCTATTGTACTATCCATATTCCACATTTTGCTTGATATTGTCGACGTATTGTTTACATTGAGAACGCGAACAAAAACAATTGTATCTAATACCCACCACCGAAGGTGAAGGATATATTTCATTTTGTCATTTGAATTGTAACTAGCAAAAGGAAACTTCGGAAGGAAACCCGCAAAGTATATATATTCTTTGATCAACATCAAATTTAGAATCGATCTAAGTATGTCCGTCTGTCCATCCGTCCGTCTGACCGTCTGTGTATAGTCTGTGGTAAACATTCTCCTGGCCGCAAAAATGAAGATGTCGACTTCGAATTTAGTAGAAACATTGGAAGTTCGTTCATTGCCACGCCCACCTATTACATTTTATTTTTTTTTCTAACTTCGCTAAGTTTTAACGTTATGTTGCTCCAACAACACAACAAGCGCAACAACGTATGACTTTTCAATTACAGGGGCCTTACAATTTGAGAATTTCTACAAGTTCTGCTAAATTGAAATCGCTTACAGGGAAAGGAGGGCGATTAAAATTTAATAATTTTTTTTATAAATATAATCTTTAAAGGAGAATTTTAAGAAAGTTCGAACATAAAGGAGTACATGTTCTCTGAATTTTTTGAAAATAAAAAGTCTAAAAATTTTCTGTAGCTCCGTAGCAGTTCGTCCTTCAACCAAAAAAATGTTACTGCACAAAATTACATCAAAACATTTCGAAAATTTTGAACTACAGTTTGAACACCAGAACACATCAGCAGACATCATTTAGCAGCAAGGCTTGACAAACATTCGGTATATGATTCTTATTCATTTAATTGATTTTATCCTAAAGACTTGCTGAATAGTGCATCAACACAGTCAATATAAAAGACTAACACATCTTCTATGCTATGTTTGAAAACACCTCACTTGATTTTCTCCAAGCCACTGCAGTTCGGCCAAACTTCACTTTATTTATCATTCCGGTTTTAATAACCGATTCTAAAGTAACAGTACACATAAAGCAACAGAAAAAGAAAAATGACCCAAATGGATCGAATTAGCAAGACTTTGAACTTCGAAGACTTTGTTTAACCCAATTTTCCTAAAAAGAACTTGTTAAATAGCAGTATAGTAAATAGCATTTGCACATTATGTTTTCAATAATGTTTTGATGTCGGAGGGTAGAGGTTATTATTGCGCTAAATGTTCGCTCTACGTCTTCACATTTATTTATCGCAGTAAAACCACATTCGCATCGTCGTCTACTCCATATTATAATGTAGACAACACATGTGTATGCATATGCTTAGCTAACAATGCATTGCAAACCGTAAGTCAGTTGCTGACAACGGATTTACCCAGTTTAGTTCACCTGCATTGATAAAAGTTACAGAAACCATTTTCTTCTGGCCCGAATTATGAAAAAATGTCAATACAAAGCAGCTTGTTTGACATGTGTGTTCGTAATAATAATAATAATTTCAGTCGCATTTAGAAGCAAAAGTGTACGCTTATACATGCATTATATCTTTTAAGTTTTTTCAGTATAGACCGACCGGAAAAATCCTGCTGCTTCCCTTTTCGTATACGTTTAGTCTCTTTTGAATTCATTCGGAATTTCTCTCTATTTACTACATTTTTGTGAATATATTTGTAATGCATTAGAAGAGAGTTCATTGCGCTAAATTACAGAAAGTGCTATAATAAGTGCTATACATGTAAACATACATATGAACAATTAATTTTATACACTTTTTTTTCAATTCTTTATTAACTTCTTAAGCTCATGAGATGTTTTCTCTAATGCTGGTTTACATTGATATCTCGTTCATTATAGTAAGACAACTTTCATTATTTCATTATTAGATTTTCTCTTTCTTCGCAAATTTAGATTTATCGAAAGCAATCGATTATAAAAATTATATTTATAGATCTCGTACACAATGTTTTTAAACATGTTAAGCGATATGACAATGATGAGTGCACTTTGTATCAAATACTTACATATAAACGCTAAGAAATTGTAACTGAAACCTACAAAAAATATTGATCTAAATAAATTTATACAAATATCTACTTTTATCATTTAAAAACAAAAAGCCGCCACTGTGGCTAAATTGTTAAGAAGCGCCACTAGCAAGTCAGTGCACGTGGGTTCAATATACGAAAAAAACCAATGAGTCGATAGCCTATCCTGCTAGTGCTCTCATCTCCCTTTAGTCTAAGAATTAATTTCATTAGTCTGGAGTATAATAATAATAATAATAATAATAAAAATTCGGAGTAAAAATGATTCCACACTATTGCTTTGCGTAATAGTTTGCAATTCTTGGCGCAATTGCATATAATTGGTAGCAAGACTATTTAAAACTGATTTCCTCATAGGAAACTTACAAAATGATCTGAGTTTATTAGACGAATTTTTCAACCAATTTTAGGTTATATTAAATTGTTGAATGTTATCTTTTGACAAAAAGACCCAACTATGTCAAGTTAATGTTTATTTTGAAAGAAGCTTCAATTCAGTCTTGGCCGTCCAAAGCAGATACAGGATTGAAATGATCAAAGCAGAAACGAAACAATAACTTCGTTCTCAAATGAATCAAACGGGGAAGTGTTATGCCAGCTAAGGGGTCTAGAACTGGTTTTCTAAAAGATTGAAAAATTGATTCTAACAGAGAAGGGATTAGTTAGTTAAAAATATATATTGTTTATGATTTTGAGATTTATATCATGTTCGTAAGTTAATCAATGAATGATGATGCTTCTTATGAAACTTTAGATTTAGCATCGCATCGAGAGGAGGAATAAATTTTCATAGTATAGAGTTTCAATAATATAAAGTTGAAAGAAATGTACTAAGAAATTAGAACAAATGCAATCCTAAAAAGGAATGACTTGATTTGTTTATTATATCGAATACATATTCATGTGGTTAGTAATGCTTTAGTAATAAAGAAAATAAGGAGGTACGAGAGAAATAAATATCTAATTAAAGACAGTTATTGACCTGCCATAGTTCATGGTGATACAAATAATAATAACATAACAAATTAGTTTTATGAATGACTGTGGGACAGATTTTAAACAAGCATACGACAACTACAACTACAGTAATTCGAATAAATCAATACGACAATATGCAACATTTTCAACATTACGCTTGGGAGTTGTGCTACGATTTTCTAACAAAACATAGACACTACATCACCATCAGTGTCATCAAAATCGTCAACAACAACACTAACACTAAGCAGGGCAACAACTTTAAATACACCATTAACGAGACAAACAGAGAAAAAGGCAATAATACGAACAACAACAACATTAGTTTGAATATGACATTCTAGACTTACTCAACTGGTTATTCTCCTACCTTCCGGGTAGATCATTTTCAACTCATATTAATGTGACGAAATTCACATCAGACCAAGTAGTGGCTTAGCACCTATATTCCGTTTACCCTATATGCGTTAATGATCTCTCTTCATACCTTAATGTAGGCTGTTGACGGTAAAATGTCTTTTTTTTCTTTAACTCCTAACCTTATTCACTTCTGTACCAATATCAGTTCTATCATACTGAATCAAAACAAATGCAAGAAGATATCGTTCTCAAGATGAAATGCATTCGAAACTGAATGCTTGATGGATTAACGCAAGTTGAAAAATGTGGAGTCTCTCCTACATCTAGACTAGTTCTACTTGATCGTACACTTCGCTGCAATTTAAATGTTGTTCAACACTTAACTAAACCCTTAACTAGCTCAGCGCTGCTCTTTGTTAAACTTTGGTCTACAGAAGGTAGTAACTCCAACATAACGAAAAGCGTATATGAGAGCCTGGTATGACCTATACTGGAGTTTGCTTCGGTTATATAGTCAACTTCTTATTGTTGTCATTTTGATTCACTTGAATCTGTACCAAAACAACTTTTACATTGGACAGAACAGAATGTCCTACCAACTACAACTTTGGTTCCAATTGAGAAACGTAGGTCTTAGCTATTTTTTTTCATGGTAAAATTGACAAATCGCGTCATGGACTCACCGGTTCGTTAAAGATAAGAAAAATTCAATGTTCCATTCCTTTCTTCGGGACATTTTTTGTTGTGTACGAATTACTTAACTGACTGAGGATAAATGTAAATAATGTTTACAACCAAATTTTTCCGTCGGGTTCAATACATACAATAAGATCTACTCCTTTTTAATACTCGTAAAACCTTGAATGAAAATAGTCGCACTCACAAGCGTTAAAATCTTGCAAGTTTACGTCGATTTTTTTTTTGTTAAGGCATATTGCTTGATATATTGTTTTCAGCCACACGTGAAATATGCTTTTGTATTCTTTTGCATCTTTACGTTAATTAACAATTTATGTAGAGATAATAAATAAATTCTTAAAGATAAATTTTTTTTATGTTACTCAGTCTCATACTGTGTGCTTGTTGAAGCTGAATTCTATCCATTTTGTGGTTCCGAAAGTAGGTATAAATAAAACACACTTCTGATTGAGATGTAGTTCAAATTTTTTTTTCAATACATGTTTCGGACTTTACCGCCATTTGTGGAGTAAAACATCATTCAAATGTCCTCAGCGAGAAATCTTGTAAAACTTGATATTTCTGAGGTAATTTTTGATCAAGAGTTGGAGGATTGTTCGCATAAACTCGCTACTTTGTGTAACCTCGCAAGAAATGGTCCTTGGGTGAGAAACCGCATGATCTTGGTGGTCAATTCACATCACTAAAACCTGAAATTATACGTACGGGAATTTTCTCGTGAAAAAATGCCAAAATGGAATGCGTTATCCGGCTTGAGGCACCTTCCTCTTGAAACCATATATTTTCAACATTCATACGTTGAATTTTACGCCAAAAAGAATTTATATTCATGCGGCTGTAGCGATCAGAATTGATTCTTTGTATTACACCCTCGCTATTTTAAAAAAGTGCGGTCCTATCACAACTTCAAACTAAACTCCACACTATACAATCAGTTTTTAGAACAGCAAGGATTTTTCGATACTTGTGGATTTTCCCTCCACAAACACAACACACACACAACGCTTTTTGACATATACACCAAAATATGAACTAAAAGCCGCCGGATAGCTAAATCGTATGCGCCTGTTAATTTAATCGATGTCAGTGTATAAATGTAGAAACGATTAGTAAAATGAACAATTTTTAAGTTCAGTTAAGCTAAGTTGTCTAAAATAAATGAACAAAATTGAAAAAGTCTCCATGTGATTGGAGAGAGAGAGGCGAATTCTCGGGTTCATGTCCCTCATCGCAAGGGGGTTCTTAATTTTTGAAGAGGGACATTCACCAACAATACAATATCAAATATCAGCAAGAACTTCAAGAAAAATAATGGGGCTGTTAATAATTATAGCTTCTGCAACAACAGCAACTACAACATAAATTTGAATTATACAACATAGACTTTGTTTACAGCCAGCTGTAGGGTGATTCACTTACAATTCCAATGAGAGCATTATTAAATGCGGCAATGAGAAGATTATCAAGTGCAAGAGATGTATTAACTTAGCACGTCTTAGTTACCAAGTCAACTAATACCTTACATTGCTTTCGGACGTTATATAGAGTGGGTGACAGTAATGTAAACATGCGCCTTGAAAAATTATCAAAAATCTTTCAAATAAAATTAGTTGTTACTAACCTATTATTATTAACATGACTCTGATCACATCTTCTGTATCGCTTAGTTCACTGAATTCGATTTCTTTCCTTTCGCGTTCGAATGACCAATTTACGAATGCTTTCGCTTACCCATATATTGAAAGTTGACAATATTATTAGCTCGAATATTAACACATTTTTAGTATAGTTAGCAGCTTCCCTAATACTTTAGCTCTGCCTCCTAAAATGAAATTTACGATCGATCGCGTCTCTGTGGACGATACTGATATTTCATTTACTCGGTCGTGTGGTTATTTCTCGAAAAATTGTGGTGTATTTGTAAAAGTGATTCCTCCAAGAAAGCCAATCTTTAAGTCACGATTTTCTCTGAATCTACTGATTCTTTCGCAAAATTGCTTTCACCTAACGATTAGTTGGCAACACATCGAATTCAATCATGAAAAAGTTGAACTTTTGCACAATTTCCTATCAAAAATTATGCAATAAATCGAAAACTTTAAACTGGAATCTCAATTATAATTTCAATTTTCTAACCTTGACAATAACCTTTAAATTTTATAATTCATTGAACCCAGACAGTATTACCTTCGTGTGTATCTCGCATGTGCATCCAAAATTCTCGCTTATGCCCTTTTTCGTTTACAAGGAAATTGAAGGAAAGAAACAGGATTTCGAAAATATTTAACGAGAATGTGTTTCCTCTTGAACGATATTAAAAGAAATACGAAGTCTAGGCATAAGCTTTCAATAGTAATGTACGTTTCTAAAATAAAGTAAATGTTCCATTGAAATTTAAGATCGATTTCGTACAAATTTGCAGACCAATATCTGATTTGAATTTCGGGTTACACTCACTTTCAAACTCGATCTGAATATGTCAATTACACGCTAAGCTTAAATTTAAAATTATGAATTATGGGTTATGATAATTTCAATAATGGACGACATACAGATTTGCAGGCGAAAAGTGCTTAGCCGACTCAAAATTTTACGCTGGTCAGCAATAGAATATTCCCAAGTGAAGGTTGATTCGTTTCTTGTCTTCCCCTATGTTTTTTTTTATTAATATTCTTTTCTTTCATTTTTTACATGTTTTTAATTAATTAATTAAATTTCATGCAATTATTGAAAACATTTTTGAAAATGTTAACAGCAGTGGTCAGATATGATAAGAAGAACGAGTTGTAAAGGACGTGCAACGTGAACTTTTTATTTCAAATTTCATTTACTCCAAAGTTATTTAACAAAGCTGTGGTTAAAAATATATTTTCCATAGAAAAGTCACACCATGCAATAGAGACTCATTTGGTATTCTGACCACATATATGTACATATCACAATTCTCTTTCAATAATGATTTCCTTAAGAGAAGTGGGTTTAACAATTGTGTTAACTACCTGGCTAGAGATTTGTTCATCATTCATAGTGTTTCATAAAGATGTAATGTAATGGATCAATTCCGATTAAATTACCAGCTTTACCAGTCTGTCATATAAATGTATATATAGAGAGGAATATGAAGAAACGACAAAATTGAAGCAACAAAAAAACATGATTCCAATCTATTCTTCAGGTGTTGACAGAAATTGTCTGTCTAATACCTAAGCATTGCTTTTAGTGCTCACGCAACAAGTTTATTCACATAGAAAAACCTTTTTTTTATTTCATACAATAATTAAAATACATACGAATGAATACATAAACACATATAGGAACGTATGTGTTCGTTATTCTAGTGTCACTTGTTTAATGACCATTAAAAACTATTTTATATTCGAATAGCTGGTATGGATTTACATACTCCAAAATAAGCCTGCCTACATGTACCTAGCACAGGAGCATAATTGCGTTTATTTATTTATTGTTAAATATTGTCCGTCAATATGTGATGTCAGAAAATTGTTAATAAATTTTTTTATCAGCTTCAGTAGACTGTCTTATCTTTTTCGTGCAACGGACAGTGAACAGTGCATGTGCGCTAAGTGAAAAATTATGCCATGAGATTAGCTAGCTAGGCAGTAGCCCACAAGACTTTTTTATTAACTATCAACTCATTTTGTGTATTCTTCTATGCAGACGTACGTGAATGTGTGTATTGTATTAACGTGACTGCTTTTAAAAGTCCCGACTGACAGTTGTTGTCACACACATTTCATAGTTGAAGCAGGCTGCTCAGCTTTTGTTCAATTTTTGTTCGTTTACTTTGACATTCAATGACAGGATACAGCCAAGTTTTTGCCACCATATGTCATTGCAAATCAACTCAGAGATTATGATTTTTATATCCTTCATAAATATTATTGTAAATTTATAGGGAAGTTAAGAGTGTTCTTGTTTTGCTCTAATCAATCAATTATCGTTACGCAAACCTTTCGGTGCAAGAAAAATACGCCAAAAATTGAAATTAAATTTCAATAAGCCCCAAATCTTCAGAAAGCGTGAAAGTCATGGCTGCAGTTGCAAAGTTTCCTCAAATTAGTAAAATTAAATCGAGAAATTAAAAGGTAAAGTAAGTAAACCGCCTTTACTACTACGCTTACTACTTAAGACCAATTATTGCTTTATAATCGCAAAACATTTTATTAAATGTAAGGAGGACAACAGTTGTGATCGATCCGCACAATTTTTATGTTGGTCTTCGAACTGATTTTTCTGTGTTTTAAAACAATGTCTCTTACAAAATATATGTCTCTTGTACATTCTTGAAGTATGGCCGAAGAGTTTCAGATCAATTTCTACTATGAATTTCAAATTTCAGCTTTCTGCGTTCCACAGCAAATATTCCAAGTCAACCTGTGGCCGTTGACTAAGGGAGAACATGACGAGTCAAAAACCTTGCTCTGATCAGTAATACGAATACCTTATCGAGTGTCTAATGTACTTCTGGTACTTCTAGATGTTACAGCTTGTGTGTGTCAAGAAATTTATTATACTTCATTTTTCTATGCTGGACATGGAAATAAAGAAGGAAATTAAATAAATGCTCGCTTTAGGAATTTGTCCTTTTGAGATATAGATTTAAGATGAAGATATTATTATATGTTGTTTTGGATTCAATCACATTTGTCCACCCTAGGATACTCGTTAGAAATAAGAAATTCCTTCAAAGAGTGCGAATAACCTTTTTCGTGTTTTTGTAGCCCTTTATCTAACTACTTTTGACTACAAGATCAGAAATGAGATCAAACCATATCCGAAATCGAGAAATGTAATATTTTCATTATTAAGCAACCAAAGCGAACGCGTCGCATATTATACGAAAAGACCATTGAGAAAATAAAAACGAATTAATTTTGTGTCTTTTGCAAATTTCTAAAGAAAACGGAAAAGTGATGGACAAACTAAAGAAAATAACCAAATAGTAGAAGATAATGACAGCGATGTTACGATGTATAAGCGAACAGTGGCTAGCTCTTGCAAATGAAACAAACAAACAATCATATGTAAGAAGAAGGATAAATGATGCAGTTAAAAATGAAGTAGAAGAGATAGAGAGAAAACAGAGAGCGGGTGGCGAATGATACCGATAACAGTGTCAACGTGTTTCACAATATCACATAAATGAGGGCAATAAAAGAGAGAGCGCAAACGAGTCCGACTGATCATTATGTACAAATGAGTGGTACAAACCATAATGAAGAATAAAAAAAAAAAACAATTGAAAACGACGGTAAGTAGAAAGATGCTATAAACAGAAAAAGTATTTCAATTAATACGAAGAGAAATTCAGATCATAGAATGTGAACTTGAAATAGAGAAGGATGAAATAGAAATAAAAAAAAAGAAGTTTTTATTGAAAACACGAGTAAAGACATTATAATCCGGCAAGCCCGATCTTTAAATACTCTATACTACTTTGTCTAATACAATTCGATACTTGCTTTAGTGCGAACTCATGAAACAAGATAAATAAATTATAGTATTGTCTAAAAAATAGATCTCATTTTCATTATAAATTATTAAAAATTGGACCGTTTCGATTTATGCGAGCTTAGTTTTGATAACAACACTTATTTGATTTCCAAAAAATAGACCCACGTGGAACAATGGAACAATGGTTGCGTTACGATATTCAAACCACAAATAAACATAATGAAGACTAACATAGACAAACCATTAACATGGACTATAAAGCTGAATACCGATGGCAATCATGGGGTTAGGTGGGTGTGGCATGTTATGGTTCGTTTCAACTCAATGGAACAATCATTGGGGAACGCTACCAACAAATACTTGTGAAATTGGAACGAACAGCTGGCATAATAGGTCAAAAGTTGTAGTATCATGAGTTATGAGTAGGACAAAACTCAACCGTTCGTGAAACGTTAGCACCATTAACGTGGAATGTGCTACCACCCATCATGCACTATTTACCAGTCTTCACTCTTTTTGACTATTAATTGTTCCAATCGTTGATTCAAGGCCTGGCTCAACAGTATTTCATTTCTTACGAAGAAGTCCAAAATTCCTACATTCCTACATAATTCCTACATTGCCTCAAAAGAAGAGGAATTTTTTCAAAGCGGAAGTCCTATGTTGCCTGAAAGACGGGGAAAAGTCGTACCTAACGATGGACAGTACTTTCAATGAAATACATTGAATCAGTTTTTCGGAATAAAGCTACCAAAGTTATCAAAAAAACCTTTAAAAATTATGTGTAATCACAATATATATTTGTGAATGCGGCAGAGACAAGATGATCGCAATAAAGACTAAAAGTAAATGACAAAATTGATAATTTCGCATCTTGAATACTTTATTCTAGGATTTTGCTCATTTAATGATCGTCATCTTGTAGAATAATTCTGTCATATAACAGATGATCTTCCTTTTGAAAAAACCTGACAGTTCATGCCACACTCTCTTAAGCTTAAAAAAAAAAGTACAATATTTTTAAAAATCTGAATAAACAGCGCCACCAACACCATCAAGCACACCTATCGCTGCCAACAATTCCACTACGGTGAAGATCAGTGAAAAACCTGTCTCATTGCAAATCATTTTATTACAGCACCATTGCAGGGATTTTCCTTTTCTCTTACACTGAATGAACAACTACGCACACACGTATTGTCGTTAATCCGCACTAATTTGCAGCGCACCGCATGCATTATGTTGCATTTGCGTCTTACGTTATTTTTATTATCATTGTTTTTGAGTTTCTGCTATAATTCTTTTGCACTCCTTTTGCTTCATGTAACGCAAAACCAATGTCAGTGAATAAATGAATACACAATATGGAAATTAAACCTGCTTGGGTGGCTAATAATATAACAATAATGCATACCGGATGGGACGAATCGCAGAAATCGAGTATCTTTTGTAAACAGATCGAAGATGAAGTTTTTCTTATTTTCACTGAACTGAGACCCTGTTTACGCGGATCATTTATATGGATTCTACGTATCATACACATATACAAGGAACAATAATACTAAAGCACGTATACGTACATGATGATGATAAATGAACCGACTGAGACTGATGAAGATTATAAATGGCTTTAGAAATCTCCAATGAATCGGGGGAAGAGGTTTTAATCGTGACGAAAAATAACTACGATACTATTGCAAAAAAGAGTAAATGAGAATATAAATTGAAATTTCAAATTTAAATAAAACTAAAAACTCCCTTTTACATTTACTGATAAACTCGGCATAGAAATGGTACCGGCAGTAAAACTACGTAACGCAGAAAATATTTTACACTTCGGAAAATATTAAGAGAAGTATCTGTTTCTGGATCCTGGGTCGGCTCGTCGGATGCAGGAGTTCTGTATATTTTTCCCTAATGCTATCCAAAGTCAAACCCTGTTTTAATTCGAATATTCAAGTATAATTTATTCGGGCACTTTCGTGATTAAATACATCTCAAGTCTTAAGTAAATATTATGTGTCCCTCGCGCGTTAGTATCATTCAACCTAGTCTCAATTAAACATTAGTACGCCCCTCACGCGCCTCTCCCTATCGGATGTTATCGGACCAAAAATTGTTAGGCGCAACCTATCTCGTCGCCTGTCAGAACCAAAAGAGGAAGCGGATATTCTCACTGTCCCTCATTTGATTTCCTCAATCACTGGCGTTGCCAACTTCTTCCACTCTTTGTCAGAGTTTTCCACCTTAGCAATATTCAACTTGCACTATAATTTACTGCTTATGGCAGTAACAGATAACAGTATTTAGCTTAATGGTATGGATTACTGCTTATGACAATAATCCTAATGTTTCATAAAGAATTTAGGGAGGATCAGTGTGGATCAAAACGAGAGCACAACTTTGATCCTTGCAACTAATAATGCAATAAAATTAATTAAATTGACTAATCTGTAAAACACGTCTTAGCGTGCAAAAAGTATTGAAAAAAAGCCATCAAACCGATAGTAATAAAAAAGTGATTCAGATTCAAATAGAGACTTTATCAATAGATCACTTTTTAAAAAAAATGTTTAGAAGAAAACTGAACTGATGCAAATAATAATTTCGATGAACGTAATAAGCAATAAAAGGTCATTTTCACCATTAAGAATGTGGAATGACTGCATATATTCAGAAACTACCCACAACCACCTGTTATCGATGTTGTTACTTTGTTGAAATCAGAGAAAATTTTCATAAAATGAAAGGAAATTTTATGTGCATCTCGTTTTCAAAATAATAAATATCTCAAGAATTTGCAAGCATTGTGATTGACAATGACAGCAACAAACAGCAACAACAATTACAACAATGCTGGATACGTTTCACCATCTTCGTCGGGCTGTCTATCCGCATGTCGCATTCTGATGCTTTAGCAAATTTGCGGCAGTAAATCTTCGTTTATTTCGTTTCAATGTCAGAGGACGACAATGTAACGACATGCATCACTTTCGAATTCCTTCTGAGAAGGCTACCACAGTCAACCGCAGATATTTAATGCAAATTGTAGAATATTGTATACATTACACATGTATTTCCAATCTAAGCAGCCTACAACACATCTACATTTGAAATTTTACTTAAAGACGAAAATTTATTCCGTTTTAAAGCTTTTTTTTTCTTCCTCTCATAAAGAGTTTTAAAAATCAAAAGAAAAAATAAACTGAAATTCCGATCGTATATTAATGCAATTTTCACGTTTATACAATTGACACTATTGCAGACATTGGATTCGGAACAGGACGCGGAAGCATGCATGTTTTTCTTTTAAGGGCGTTTTAAAAGCTTGAAGATGCCCTGACATATACAATATATTCTCGCTTCACATTTGGTTCATGACCCTTAAAATGCTTTCAGAAAGATCTTCTTATAAAGGAGGACTGATATATATAACATATACACATATATATATATATATATATATATATATATATATAAAAGTATATCTTAAATTATAGGTTCTCACCATTGTTTCAAAGATACTTGCAATTATTATTTTGATTATGATAATATTATGATAATATTATGAGAAATATGTTCCTAATTGCAATGACCATCAAAACTCTTCCCTTCAACAATCGTCCCTTCAATAATCATCCTCTCAGTAATTGATCCTTTTAAAAGCAATAGAATAAAATGCAATTGAACGCTTCAGTATAAAACGTTCTTTTTGAAACACAATACACCGAAGTTATAAAAACATTGCTCATGCTGACATATCTTGTTATGTAAAATTGCAGAGACACAAATAAGAAGAACGCCTCAAATTCTCCTTTTAATATTTTACTCAACAAATGCTAAAAGCTACAATTTTGACTTGTGTGGCAAAATATGCATGCAACATGGAAGATAAGTTTGCAGGTTACCTTCTAATATAAACGATAGAAAATATGTTAGCTTAGGCTATACTTAATGTTAGTGTTTCTCTTCCCTGTCATTGAATGAACCTGAGACCAGCAAATTACCTTGATGATTACTTCTTCCCTCTCTCTCTACATTTCGATTAAACAGAACTATTGGATAACAATCAATTTTACTTCTACGCGATTATTTTCTACGTAATATCACAACCTGAGGAATATCCATACGGAAGCATGTATATTTCTTGTTAATCACTAGGGCGGCTGTGAGTTGTAATTTGCGGATTCGATATTCATTAATACAGTCTCACATTAAACTTTATAAAGTAGCGCTCATTCTATAATTAATCTACGATAATATTTGCAAATTTTTGCACGACCCACGAAGTATTCATTAACAATAGACTGTATATTGCTATCGGATTCCAATCAATCATTAAAAGATTTTTTACATTCCATATGTACTTTGAAAATTTCGCATAATATGTAGTATGCACACATGAACTACTGTGCAAGTACTTGCGTTCACATAAGAGAATGTAAGCAAAACGTGAACAGAACGGAACTGAAAGAAACCCTCAAAAGATTGCAAGTGATTGTTAGCTGAATGCACGAATAAAACATTTAGGTATGAATACTACACTAACATAAGTGGATATACGGATACATATGCATCGATGAATCTTTACATGCTGAACGAAATTCATAGCATGTTGTAGCTGCTGACGTTGAGATGCCGTTGATATTGTTTAGTAATATTAATAATGACGACAGAAGCGTGAATACCTTAAATGCACATACAAAAAAAGATAAACCCAAACCACATGCCTGAATCGATGGCATCAATTGCTATCGATGCAAAACGGAAAAAAACCAAAATATTTTCATTTGATAAAAGCTTCGCACAATATCAGACTTCATCATAGCCAGTCGATTATCATTAGAGCTTCTTAAGTTTCAAATCAAAAAAACCAGAATAATTGCCCCTAACTACTGAGATATCTGATATATTAGCATGAACATTGTAAACCACACTGATTTCGCAGGTGTTTAGAATATTTTATTCAAAAATATACATTTCTCAGGAAAAATTATTAACTAATCTTTATAACTCTCCTGCTTAACTATGATTAAATAGACGAATGGATAAGTTAGAAGTTGATTCCTTTAAGTTTCATAATACTTTTGAACTGATCGCTAGTAATTCTCAACTAAAATGAGCTTCTTCCAACATTTATTGAACTAAAGAAATAAATGTAAGGTACTTATCCGTTAGCTTAGCTCACGCGTTTGTCTTCTCGCAGATCGTACACAATTTACATAATGAGGATGAGACAAAGTTGGTTTTGTTTTTCCTCATATAAATGGTGTTAAGACTGAATTATTTGGGTTACACTAACATTACTATAGCCCATTCGAAAGACGGCAATCCATTCATAGTTAAGAAAAAACATTGTATAATTTAATCGAAAGTAATGGAAGGTGTTTTGAAAACGATCCAAAATTCAGAAAAATTCGGTAGATTTTACTGTACGAATCCGACCGAGTTTGTAATACTTCACAATTTGTGCCTTTTTTGACGAGGATGCTTTATTAAAATCAGCAGCACCCAAATGATTTGATTTGTTGGTTCGCGTTCTAAAAATTCAACGTTAAAGTAAAGAAATAAGACAAAAATTTAGAAAAAAAAACTTTCAAATAATTTGCATAGGGCTAGGTGCAAAACGAATGTCAATATTTAAGCACTACACATTAACATGAAGAATTTTATGGACCGATATTTCATCGATGAATTGCTGCTGAAAAGAAATGATACGTTGAAAAAAATTTTGAAGCATCCACGGTACAGCCCATATTTTACATCGCTCGATTATTATTTGTATTGCTTTCTCTCTCTCTCTCTCTCTCTCTCTCTCTCCCTTAACGATGTCGAATTAACCTCAGAACATCTCTCTTTTGTGCTTCAGTTTTTGTCCACATATGCGACAATTTCTGCAACAATCCCATAATGGTTACCGAGCAAAATATCGGCATACACTTTACTTACAAAAGTTCATTTAAAGTGTAAGAAAAAAGGAATTTGAATTTTGGTGAAAAGGTCTTGGAGCTTTTCCTTGAATTGTTACATACAATATACCTTTTAGGCCTCGATAAGATTTGCCCAATGTTACACGATATTTGTACACGACTTCTCTTAAATTCGCCGTGTTTTGTATGCACACTCGCTTGTCCGTTTGTCAAAAAAAGTGCTTAATTTTAAAGTAAGCAGGTCCTAGATAATTCCTTGTAATTCTTTTTTCTATTTAGATAATCAATAACTATATTTTGAGAATTACTTCAATTCGTAACCATAAAGAATATTTCTTTTATAAAATCAAGTGGATTAGGACATTTTATCTTTCATACCTTTTCAATAATTTCAAATTGCTTGGAAACATAAAATCAAATATCCTCAAATTTAGTTGCAAACGGCCTAAAATTTTTCAGATCAATCATTTTTTCAACTTTAAAAATTTTGGATGACTTTCGAGTGAAAGCGAGTCGCACTAAAAATATTCCTGCAGTGAGACAAGAAGTTACAAACACTATAGTATTGCTCGCTTCAGTATTTACTCGAGAAACAATGTTTACCAGAAATTGTCCAATTTATTGTGATGACGTTGAACAACTAACATTACAATTCGAATCAATACCTAAATCACTCATGAAAAGGAAAGAAGAGAAATACATTTAACAAAATTGCAGACGTAAATTGCTATCACAAAAAGTGTCCGTCCATCTGTCTATTTGTCTTGCTATTGTCTGTGTTACTAGAGGCCAAGTTCGCAGACGCACGAGCGTGATTAACTTTTACAAGCCAATACTGATAGTTGTTGTTGTTATTATTATTGTCATTGTTTGTATAGAAGTGTTTGGTCACACAATTTGTTTGCTGAAGTTGCGATTTAGAATACGCAGAACATCGTAATAAACGTGATTTCTATTCGTTTTCTCTTTTGTTTGTTTTTGTATTCCTTAAGAAAAATCTAAAAAAAAAAATAAAAAAAATTTTTTAAAACTTTTTTCCGATCAAAAAATACGGTAAGAACTTTTGAACTATTCTTCCTTGGTCTAATAATTCAATTCAGATAAAACCAGAGAATAGATTTACATACATAGAAAGGGAAAATTCCGGGACTCTCCTTGAAAAGCACAATCATTAAAATATCCTTAACACACATTCGATTGATATTTGTTCAAGTCTTTCTTAGAAATCATCTTAAATAGTTGTCTCTTGAAAACTTGAATGGACATTTACTTTGTCAAATTTTGTAAGAATCAAACAACGAACGGTCAAACTGACAATTACAGTTTGCATTGCGAAGTAGTGGAGATTTTTTTCTTAGATTTTTGAAAGGACAAAACATAACTTGCTCTCTTCTTACCTATTTGTTCAATTACCCTAACCATTATATGTAATACACATCGTAGCTTGTCTGGTGTATTCACTCAGTACGAAAGGTTTATTACAAGTTACATTCGTTGAAGGTGTGGATAGTTTAATATATTAAATGAGTACATATCGTGATAACGTGTCCGAAACATGGCAAAGCGCATCTGCAATAAGTTAAAGAGCAAGGCCAAGCTTTGATCTTGACCTCTTTGCAATAAACACACCCTCATCTCATATGTGCATCACCTTTCAAATAAAACGAAAGTACGGCAGACAAACAGACACTGATTCTCATGTTAATGTTGAAAAGTTTTAGTGACGGTTTTCTTATTTGTTGCTTGTGTGGCAAACAGTCCCATGCTTGCACCATAGTCAAGTTGAACAATAAAATGCATTAATAAAATCACATCTCCTGCGATGCTCCACTATGTATGTATATAGGATTCCATCTTTCACCCATTTTTAAATGATCAGAATATTAATAATATTTAATCTAAAATAGATGCGATGTACAGTAAATCAAGTTTGATATGCCCTCGTCTGTGAGCCACAGAAGAAAAGAAAATCTTTATAGAGCTTATCGTTACATCTTACTTTTCCTCGTTTTAGTGGACAATGTCGAAGCCAATGAAAAAGCAAATCGATTTTTTCCAATTTTTTTCTACATTTTTATTTGAGCTGATCGCATCCGTTTCAAATCTTTACAATACGCATGATTCTGTGCGAATGCTCCTCCATGGGAACTCTCTCTGGCAAACATCACAAATAGACAAATTTAATAAATTTCCTAAGAAACTGAATATCTAACAAAGCTTGGTTGTGGAAATTCAAAACTGCACAATGTATACTATATTTTCTAAATCCCCTTTGAAGGAACTTTCACTTTTCTTCATGCAGAGAAGATTTGGCGGATCTGATTTATACATCAAATCGACTAGAGAACTGTTGGAAATGTAGGTCGAATTGTTCCATGAATTTTAATCTCATAAAGTTATTTCCTTATTTGAATCCACTTTATCATAAACATTTCGAATCGATGCATATCTTAGAAGTCTTCTCGAATTGTCGGTTTAGTGTGCGTTTTTGGAAAGTTTTGTAAACTTAACATACCACCGAAAGCTGAATATAAAAGTAAGAAAGGGGTGGAATCGGTATTGTTATTATAATAGTGTCTGGCATTATACAAAGCAATTACGTGATTATCCATTGATGTTTAACAACCTTAGGCTTTTAATGTAACAACAAACAATAACAGCCAAAATAATAACATGCTGTGCGCAGAACAGCATACATAAGACGTCTTGCCAACACAGAATTTCTCAAAACAACAATTTTAAGTTTTTGTAACTTCAGCAGATAATTGTCAGCACACAAACGCAAATCTGCGTTCATATCATGTCCATCGTCTGGTGTATATCCATTGAAGGTTTTTTTACATTCGAACTTTTAAAAATCGATCACTTAAATTATACATAGGGCACGCTTAAAGCTTACAATTGCGCACACACGTGATGAGAACCATTAGAACAGCAGAACGGAGACAGGGAGACGAACAATACCAGAAATTGCAACATAGCGCTGTGTGGTGTGTGTGATGTATACTAAAGTTGATGCGTGATTTATTAAGATTATAGACTAAATATGCTTATTATCATTATTGTTGTTGTTTTAAATGTGTATACACACACACACACACACACACACACATTGGCCATTTAACGTATGCGGATGTACAGGCAGGCATGCATACGTTTTAACGTAGAAGTGTACATCTATCTATCTATCTTTGCATTCGTATTAGCAAATAAAGAAAATAAATTATTTACCTTCAATGTCTCGGTCATTATTTACAATAAATATTAATGACAGGATTTTGAGATTCAAGTGAAGTAAAAGGCAGGCGCCCGCATAAGTAACATCTGCACTTATATATATGAACTCCCACACATTAAATAACCAGCATCTGAAACACATTCACATGCCTTTGCAAAACAGATCAGAGAGTACATTATTAATCATTGTTATAGCGCTAAATTTTACAATTCGAAAATGGCAATCGTGCCAAATAATAATAGAATCGTTCATTTGTCCTTTTTCGTTTCGCTAAGAAGGTCCTGAGAAAGAAATTTGAAGGAAATAATTTAGACAAACCTTACTACGCATTAAGGCATTGAACTTAACAAATATACATCAAAAACCGAAATGATTTTTATTAATCATATCACAAATTGGAACCGGTTTCTTATCGAATTTTTGTTTAAATTTGACGATTACTTTTAGAAAATTTCAAAATCGTCTTTAATTTTTGCTGGTTCGAGCTTCGTTAATATATATTAATAGATCGAGCAATATTTTCCGAGTCTAAGGAAGCAAAAAAAAAAAAATTGTTTCCCTAATTCATCAACATAGTATCCTACGAGAGCGATATAATCGAACACTTCTCTAACATTTGAATTTTCATCATTTTTTATTCATTTTTCTTAGAACGTTTTGCCAAGAAGTACAAAATACGACTCAATTCCAGTCCATGGTTGAATTTGAATCTTTCAACCATTCCCGCATTCCCTTAAGATTTAGATAGATTAGATTTCACATAATTATACAATTTATATAAATATATATACAATATATATAATAATATATAAAAATAATAGATCTGAAGAATATGATAGGGTTCACGGCGTACTGGACTTCCATTCATACAATTTTGCCATCATAAACGTCGCTTTGTGATAAGGTGTATTTGCTTCGATGAGAGTAAAGCAAACATTCAAAATAGTTTCAAATCGACAAATTATTGCTTTCGATTGAAAGAGCTCTTCTCCAAACCGAGGCTGATTTTGAACAGTAATTTTTCCTATCATAAAGCGATATTTAATCAACGCACGAAATTCGTATTTTTCTGTTCAAAAATACATTTTCCGTTTAAAAATAACAAAAGTAGCTTTACTACAACCATCGTCACTAACTCATAAAATAGACGAAACAGCATCGAATTTTAAACTAGTTGGTACCTTTCAAAGTTTTTTTTACATATCACTCGTGAGACTTATCGATCAGTACATACTTTCAATGATGATTTATTTTTGGTAAGAATTACGTTTTTATGATTTTATTCGATTCGATTTTCAAAAATTTGTCTCAATGATTTCATAAGGATATAAATTCTTGATGGTTTAGAAAACCTAAGACTGTCCGACATCGATTGTCCATTGCTCTGTCACAAAAGTCGACGTAGAAAGCCGCAAGCGTATACACTACTGAGTAAATTCTAGAACATTTTTAAACCCATCAACAAACATAATGTAATAATAATCGTTAATGAGTTTACGATTAAGACTTTGAAGCTTTGCCCGGAACGACAAATCTTGCTTAAAATTCTTTTTATTTTCATTCTCGTCGTCTAACAAATCAGCTAAAAATCAATTTCCTTCAGATAGGACCCAAATATTTTATTCATTTGGTGCTTAAGTTTTGTCTTGAAATTTCAAACTAAATCGACGTAATATCATGGAGATTATGATAAAAATTCCAGCTCTTTAGTTCCACTCTAATTGTTAACTTGCCATCTAAACTATTTCACAAGTTGTTATACCCTATTTATATATTTATTTGCTCTTCTGCCTACGTAGTCTTATTCTCAACTTATAATTGTAATTTTTCGAGATATTTTGATGAAATTTACTGCATTAACAAGTAAGTCTCGGCACAAAGAAAGAACTCTATTGAAAATGGAAGAATTTCTCGACAAAAGTCATAAAAACTAATATAATAATACTAAATAGTAATAGTATTAAATGAGATGAAACCATTTATCGAATTTGGCGGAACGGTTTATTGAAAAATTGTTTGGGAAATCATCCTTAAGCTTTCCTAAAGAAAATTTGATTAAGTAAGCACATATGTTACTTTTTATAATAATTTACGCAGAGCACAAAAAAAAAAAAAAGTTTAAATCTCATGCTTATGAACAGGCATAACAAATTACTTGACAAATGCTGGCAAGCATTCTACATTGGCCAGCAATTGAAACTAAGAAATTTTATAAAACATTACGTTGCATTATAATCTTATTGCAAAGCAAATAGATGCACGCACGCATATGAAGACAGTCGCGAACTTAATGAGAAGACCAGGGGCCAAACTTAAAGTTTGCCAAAAAGATCAATGTACACTTAAAGAAATCAGACATATATACATATATGCACGCACTATGATCTTATGGTCAGCACAGTAAACGAATAAACATAACAAAGTAGACGTGCGTGTCAGCCAGCGAGCTAACCAATCAACCCGATACCCTGCATTGTCATATGAATTACTTTTAATTGGCAACAAGCTATATATACTATTACTATTTTGGCTAATCGGTTTTCCTATATTTTTTGCGATAAGAAGAACTCGAAAATTTTCTTTGAATTTTTTGAATTTGTAATCAAATTCAAAATGGATAGAGCCTTTAATATAAAGTGTATTCAAGACTCACCTTAAGGCAAATATACGTAAACTTCCCAACTGCCTAACTGTTCTTATCGCGAAGTTATCAGTTGAAAGAAACGTTAACTAATGAAAAATTAATGTGCCTGAGTTAATTAATTAGAAGAGAACACAATTGTGTCTAAGTTTCTACAATATATTGCAACCAGATGAAAGAGTGCAGAAAAGGCGTGTATGCATTAAAAAGGAAACTCTATAGAGAGAAAGAAAACAATTGAAAACAAAAAAAAAAAATCTATAAAGACGTGTCTGTCTGTTTATTTATGCAAAAGCAAATTACCGTTATTTCGTCGTGTGGTAAACAATAAGATAAGAAAAGGGCAAATACTCGGCTTCTTTTACACCGCAATCATTAATGTTTGTTCTCAGATCTTTCTATATATTGCGTCATTTCAAAAATCAAAGTTCCAAAAATGTATATAATTTATTTATGTGAATTTATGTTTAATGATTCAACAAACAGACCACAACAAAATAAAATAACAAAAAGAAGCCCTAATGGTTACAGTAACTGGTTTGTCTCTATTTGAGGCGATAAGCCATTCATGCCTTTTCCTAGTCATGTATCAAAATGGGCCCCACCTAAAAAAGAACTCTACATTTTTTTTTTTTTTTTGTAACGAAAACCTTTACTGTGTTCCTACAGTTCCTACTGTTCATTACAAATCACTTCGTTCTGATTACTAAATTTTTGTTGACATTACGAAGTTGATCGCTGTCCTTGCTCGTTCAGTTGAATTTTTCAGAAAACCTTAAGCAATTAGAAAGCCCTGATAAGCTAAAAGTATTCAATATATGATGTATTGTTTTAACAGTACGACCAATATATTCTAAAATGTATGAATTCTATAATAATAACTGCAACTGCATAGCGTAGTAATTAATTTTAAAATATTACAATTCCTTTTTTTTTGACACGAAATTTAAATTAGGTTACAAGGCGTCTGATATCTTCGGATTAATATTAATTGCAAAAAAGGCGAGAAAGCGGCTGAGGCTCATAAATAGATATGTAACATTTGTGATGCTGTTTTTGTGAAACATTTTTCGTTCAAATATTATTATCCGAATTTTATGATGATCCAAGAAAAGCTATTGTTCGAGAGATAACAGAATAAATTTGACCAAAACTGATCTGGACGTCACTTAAGAAACTTAATGAGCATTTCTTTTAACATAACATGTTTACATTTGCGATGCCCATCTGAAAAACAATGAATTCAACCTTTTTGGAGATGGATTATAGATCATGGTAAAAAATATGTAATATATCATCATGGTCCAAGTATTCAGAGTCAACACAAACTATATAAATAATCCTATTCCACATAAAAAAGTGTTTTAGTCAAATTGATTACATTCCGATAACAGAAGAAAAACTAGAATTAGCGAATCACAAAAATAATTGTCTACCAGGACGCCTGGACCCGAAATTTTCAGCAATTCTTAAGAAACAATTAATATCTCGATCTGCGAAGCGTCATATCCTCCGCATAGGCATGGCATTGCACATGGCAGCGCTATTTGGTATAAAAGTTTTTTTTGAAAAATATTTTTGAAAAATATTTCCACAACATGCTTTAACTCTTCTGTAGGTATCAAAAAGATGTAAAACCCATTGATTACAAACTGTCTGGTCATATGAACATGAAAGCGGCTGAATGTGTGAAAATCATGTTGTAAACAAATTTTATCTGTTCATTATTGTGTTTGTTTAACGTGTAATCTTAAGGACACGATGGTGGTCTTCTTCACTCAAAAGTTAATTTGATATTTAAAGACTTTTTCAAGCACTTTCAACACTTTTTACTACTTTAACATTATGCGGTTTTTAATATCATCCATGAATGTCATAGTATCACTGAGATTTGTAAAGGTACTAAAATTAAGCAAATTATGGCCTTGAATATCTGTGCTTAGCTGTTAATGCATGTCTCTCTAGACGACGCAATTTTATGTATATGCACTTATCTATGCTGGCAAGATCTGATCGTAAATTGGTTTTAATATTGCCACTATGACATACGTACACATCTTAAATACCGATTTATATGTACGCGTTTACAAGATTCACAAATAAGAAAATTTGCGCCTTAAAAAAGCCAGAATTTTTAATGTCTTAAGATCACCATAAAGAATTACACTACAAAGATTGCAGGTGATAACAATGGTGACGCAATTGGTCTAACAGTCAATGGAGAATTCCATTTCCAAATTGAAAAACTTCAGAAAAACCAAATCTTGCATAAATGTACATAGACGTATGCACGCCACCATCTAGGACATTGATTAAAACAATTTCGACTATGTTGTCTGCATTTTGATGGGTAATCATACTATCATGGTTTGCCAATTGGGTAGCACGATCTAAATAGACAAAGCACATTAGCAATAGTTTTTATGAGCAACTAAACTAATACGATATCCTTTCGCTACAGTTTTAAATTCGTCGTCCAACAACCGTTGAGAAATTTTTTTTGTACGTTTTATCATTTTCACATTAGTTACTCGTCTAACAAGATATAAGAAATTGACAGACGGCTTATTTACGGATGATGGTATAAAGTCTTATTTATACATTATTATATTGGCTTGTAAACGAATATCAACTTTCACACAATGCGCTAAAACTCCATCAGTTAATTAATTTTTTTAATGCAGAGTTATAATATTTTCTTAATTGAAAAATTTTGCTTAATTGAAAAATTTTTTTCCAATTTCCCTTGCGACTACTACTACTACTACTACTACTATTACTACTACTGGCTATATTTTAGTATCAAAGTACTTAAATAAATTGATTAATCTTACATTGATAAAAAAACACCTTAAACTTTTAATCACAGTAATAAGAAAAGTATAAAAATTTGGAATTGATTAAACTCCTTTCATTATAACAAACTATTAAATAAGCATAAAAATTTATTTATTCGTACTTGTGTCAAAAGGGAAAATCCCCACTTACCATCAAATTATAGCATTTTATTATATTGTACGTGTTAATATTAAAAGTATATCAAAGGTAGCCGATTCATTCAAAAGTTAAACTATTTAACAAATAAATCTGTCGAATAGGCCATAATGTATCAGTTAACAGTTATCTATTAGGCGAGCAAAACGTGGCCAGTGATTAGTTAAGTTCATTGATTACGTTTTACCATAAATGTTAATAATAAAAATAAAAATGTAAATTAATTGTAGTTATAAAATTATATGCTCAATGGATGAATTTTACTCAAGATGTCAAACAAATAAAATGAAATCTAGGAAAAACAAATTTAAGGATGCTTAATATCACATTTTTAATAACAATGTACACATTTCGCGAACGCTTAGGACAAATGTACGCATTTATAAATTGACCTTTCTCACAGTTGCATTATTATCGTATAAGTATACATGTATTCTGAATTTAGGTGAAACTAGAAAAATTACTCGAAAGAAGGAAGTATATTGGCGAACCTACTTCCGCAACGTTTGTTTAATAAGAGCTTTAATTGATGAACTCCATCGATTTCAAGAATCGTTCGTTATTAAATTTCGCACTTGCAAGAAAAACAACATCTAACGTACAAGTAGACAAAACACAATATGAAAAATTCGTACGTTTGTGTTTATATATCTGACATATGTAACACAAGTAAACACTGATTTTAGCACAAAATTTACTCTTTTTTTTTTCTTTTTTTAACTTTTATTTTACAATTTGCACTTTAGAAATATGCACTCACGAACTTATGAATGGCATTAACGAAATCACTTAATACCCTTTTTAAGTTATATTCAATGGAGCTTTCTTTTTTACATTATAGTAAGTAATATTTACTTTAATTTTATCACAATCATTACTAAAGAAGTTCATAAAAGAAATTTTACGTAAAGTAACGCTTTATGCGGCCAGTCGTTTACTTTGGCGTAAGAGAGATAAGTTTGCAGGCAATCGACCATTAGCCATCTGAATCAAGTTCAAGAATCATAAAAGATATTTGTCAACTCTCTGGAGCTCGTTTACAACTTGTTGGATAGATCAAGAACAAGACGAAGATTTTTGGTTTGAAGGGCGAAAATTTGATCTTCGATCCTGCTTTTTATTGAATATACATTTTTAGATGCATTTTACTTCTCCTCCCTTATTCTCATTACGTTGAAAAGGCAACTAAGTAAATTATGAAAGAAAAAAGAAAACCACACCGGCTTTCCCATAAACGCGCTGTGCAACTGAAAACACCATCAACTCTGTCGTGAACAGGTTTGAACGGATTGCTGCTGTTGCTGCCGCTCGTTTGTGAATTTGCCGCTTTTGTTGCTACTTGGTTGATACTTTTTCGTTTGTTGAATTTTTGCTGTTGTTGTTCTTATTTCATTCCATGCAAAAACAGTGACTGTTGCTGTAACTCGTTTTTCCCAGTAAAAAGAATGAAAAATGTAGGAACAAAAATTTGACTTCGTTCAATTAATCAAAATATTTAGTATCAGATAAATCTTTTCTTTTGATCAAAAGGAATAGTACTACTACTGTACATTTAAATTTGCAACGTACAAAATCTTTATAAGTATTGAATGAAACTCGTGCAATTTCTACTCTGTGAGCAAACTTATTCTAGTCGGAGAAATATTCCGCCTAAATATATATACAGTTTTTACTGACTATCACTGCTTTATCGCTGAATTACCTATCGGTACAGAATTCTCTGTTTCTGGTAACTCTTATATACGTGACGATATTATCTTTTTTCGTTTTTCACATATGTAACTCAGGGTCATCATGTAAAGGGTTCTGCTTTTAAAAATTGATCAGTATCGCTAAGTTTCCAATGGAGCTCCTGAAACTTTCCAATATAATGAGAGAGCCGTAAAACTGAGGGACAACAATAGCGAAACTGCCTTTTATTTTATATGAAAAAGTAGTTTGTCTGCAAACTTTTGCATAAAAAAGTAGTTGCATTAAGCACTAATTTAATACTGTTTTTTGCAACTCCGTCTTATTTGCTCATAAAAACAATTTCTTTGAAGTTTTTTAAAAAGTTTGAGGAACGCAAAGTTTTTCAAGAATAATGGATATAAACGACATCGAACTACTTGAAAGTAAATTTCCGAAATCAATTGCTCCTAATAATCAAATGAATGTAATGGAAAAACTATGCCGTCTTTGCTTACATCAAGATGACAACGAAGGTAGAGTGGACATATTTGAAGAAACGGATGGAAATGGTAATAAAAAGCAATCCTTAAAATTAATGCTCTATGAATTATTTCAAATCAAAGTAAGTGAAAATTCAAAGCAAGTCCATATAGCTAAAAATTTTCTGTTTTTTTGCAGTACGATAAAACGTCTTATCTGCCCCATGCTATATGTCAGCGCTGTTTGGAAATGGTCAATGCTTTTAGTAAATTCCGTCAAATTGTTAAAAGATGCGAAGCTGAATTACAAGAACGTGCAAAACAGCTAAACACTGGTGCATCTGAGCGACCGGGCTTGAATGGTAATCCCGGTGTTTTCGAACCGGAAGATGATTGTGAAATTACTGAAGTGAATCCGGAACAAGATTATGAAAGTTCGGAAGATGATTTTTCCATGGAATCTGATTCAGAAGCAGAGAATGTGAGCATTGTAGTAAGCAAGCCAAACGATACATCAACACAGTCAACACAAGCCACCAAGGATAACGTTCTTCCCGGGAATTTAATTTCCCAGGAGGAACCTAGCACTGGACCAGATAACGTAGGCGCTCCTACCACCGAGATCACAGGTTTAGAGTTCAATATTAAAAATACATACTTGTGCCAATATTGTGATATGGCATTTAAAACCCAACTCGAATGCAGCCAGCATGAGGTGAAACATGACGCTAGTACTCCATACATATGTAGTTTCTGTCCGAAACGTTTTAGCAGTCGTCAGAGTCTCATTGCTCATATACGTGAAACACACGATTCAGATCGCCCGTATGTTTGTGCCAATTGTAACAAGGGTTTCTGCAGAAGATCGGATCTTAAAAAGCATACCATAGTACATACAGGAGTCCGACCATTTTCTTGTCCAATTTGCATGAAAAGTTTTTCGCGTAATACTAATCTTACTAAACATATGCGCGTACATAGCAGCGTGAAGTCGTATGGCTGCAAATATTGTTCGTTAACATTCACAAACGGCATTGAGCTGTTAAAACACGTTCGCTCTCATGTAGCAGATAACAAAAACGCACGAAAGGATAAACCACAAGAATTAGTTTCCAACCAAGTTAAAAGTTTGGGAAAATGTCCAATTTCGCAAAATACTTTGGCAACAAGAGGCACCGATACGATTGATCACAACGAAAATTCTCTGAATATGACACAAACTCAACAAACGAGTGCTTTGTTTTCGCAGTTGCAACAACGATGCATGGGTGTTTCTCCTATACCTAAGGCACCATCGGCTACCCCGAAAACTTCGCATTATCGTTCGCATGTTTGCGATATATGTTCGAAAACATTCACGCGTGAAAGAGATCTTCATCGTCATCAGGCTCTGCATTTAGACACTCTATTTACCTGTAAGCAATGTGGACTGGGTTTTAGCCGTCGCGAAAAACTTACGCGTCACGAAATTGAACAGCATACAACTCATTACCCCTGCGAAAAATGCCGCATAACATTTCCTAAACATGAAGAACTCGAAATTCATATGAAAATGCATGAATTGCAACAAAATGCAGCTTTATCTGCCCACCAGGCAGTTTTAAATGCAGCTGGTGCTCAACAAAATCCCGAAATGCAGGTGCAACTTCAAATATCTCCAACGCCTTTAGCCACTTTGCCATCGCAACCTCCTTTACCTCCCCAGCGAACGTCAGATGCTGATTTTTCGTTTTACAGTAACATGGTGCCTACTATGAATTTAGGTTTTTATAGTGAGACTCGTCCAGAAGATCGAAACGGTATTTAAGGAACGGGAGGGCAGTTTACTTGATAAATGTGGTGTTTATGTTCAATTATTTTTATTATTTGTGGATGTTGCTTCGAATGCCAACATACAGCAAATTGTAAATATTTATTTAAAACCCCTTTCTTTTTTCATTTCTATTATTCCATTTAGTAAATAATTAATTAATAAATCGGCATGAGTATAATTTCTTCTACCACCGAAGATTTTTACGTTTCCATTTTATAGAATAAGAATGAGCAGAAAGTAAATTAAACAAAGATATCCTTTTATATTCTTGTGATAGTCAAGATTTCTTAATAAAATTTACATAAACATAAATCTTCTGGATCTTCTTTTTTAGGGCAGTGAGAAAAATTTTTTTTATCTTGTACTCTACTTCAATTCGAATTATTTCTGTATTCGCATTCTATTCCCAAAGCCTTTTATTTAGTACTATTAACAAAGATATACCGAAAGTATACGTGATTTTAAATGGAGAGAGATATTGACTGAACTACATTATATTACCAACGGAAAATGCACAATTCTGCGAAAGCAAAAGCATAATCACATATACGGGAATACTCGAAATATGAATTGGCAGATCCCACGCTGACAAGAGAGAGCAAGTTAGATAAGAACGCGTGTAAAGTAATATAATATATACTTATTCAATATCTTGTATAAATTGGCATATAAATGCCTGCTCTGTTAATTAAAAGTCAAGGTGGTCATCATGTAAGTTTGCGATAGTCACCTTCTACGTTAAACTACAACTGTGTTAAAGTTTGTAGCAGTAATTTTTTTCCTCTATGCTAATGAAAATTGCAAAGCGACTGTAGGTGTCGCTTTTCTTACACAGTTGTATTTTAACGTAGAAAGTGACTATCGCAAACTTACATGATGACCCATCCGCCAGAGTAATCTTTGAAATAAAGCTCTTTTATAAACTAAGCAACCCTTACCTTTATACAAAAACGATTTTTGAATTCTTTTTTATCTATAGTTCGTAATAATTCACTTAGACACTGAATTCGGCTGAGAAATTGGCACTGGATTCGAGTGTCGAATTGATAACATTC
This sequence comes from Glossina brevipalpis, assembly GCA_000671755.1. NCBI lineage: Eukaryota > Metazoa > Arthropoda > Insecta > Diptera > Glossinidae > Glossina > Glossina brevipalpis. Next base: position 183,158 of record KK351249.1, read on the forward strand.
TACATTAGTAATGTCGAATTGGTAATATTCTACATCAGTCATTTTCTGGTTTAATGTGTGTTTTTGTTCAATCTAAAATCGTAATTTTTTGCATAGGTTGATGAAATGAATGAATACTAACATGTTTTCGCCTAAGAACAAACCCTTTTGGAAATGGTTTGGATCGAAATTTCTCAATAAAAATCGGTGAGTAATAGCATTCTAATATACTAAATTGAAGTGCGAAAATCGAACGGGCCAATTTTTAAAACATCCTTTTATATAATCGTTTCTACAAAAAGCAATACAGCAAAAAGATTCATTTTTCAATGTTTTGTGGTGAAAGTAGGTGTCTAATAGTAATTCGACGTAAAAACTAACTGTACCAAGTTTGGAACCGATTAGATCTATTTCTGGGTCCCACTTCATATAAACATTATCATGAAAAGAATGTATGGCAACAAGGGCTAATTTTTAGCAGGTCATAAGGAAAATAGGTTAAGGATAGTAAAAATTTTTGACGACAAAATTACTTTTGATAATTTGGGTCACGCCAGTACACATATTGGGCCAGGATTATATAAGCAGAACAGTGTAGGTTACTTAATGTCCAATCTTGCCCAACTATAACATTTTTATTCGTTTTCTATGTTTTCTTTACTAAAAAAAAATATTTGTAAAGAGGCATTCATTAAGTGCGATGCATTTTGAAACTGCAATTGTCTACAAAATTGTTTCCAAGAAAGGTATGAAGAAGAAATAAATCCGTTTTTATTGCAAATTTAAATGCAATTTATACGATTTTATATTTCATATTACAATATTTCAGTTCCTTTTGATATTATCTTATAGAGGGTTTTGATTTATATTATTTGCTATTTTCTAAAACCGAAAAGCAAACAATAAAAAAAAGGAGACTTATTAATCAACCTAAGAGCTATTTTTTAAATTGTTTCATTAGAATGTACTCTTTTCAAGAGAAATTTTCAAATTATGGAACAATTAATATAAATAATGAAGAGTTTTTCGTGTATTTTTCCCTCCACTCAGCTTATAGGGCAATACTTCTCGTCATGCATTTTCAAATGGTTACAAGATCTTTTGCAGTAAATTTGGTACTTTCTGGATTCATATAGAGACTTTTCATTAAGATTTTTTAACGCCGGCTAGGAGCCCAGAAGAACTCCTTACAAATTGTCTTACGCTTGAAAAACGAGTCCTAAAAGTTTATTTGTTTTGAGGTATCAGCCATTTACAATACGGTCTTAATAAATTATTATATAATCGAAACACTTATGTTCGAGTCCGTTAAAGTATCCGCTTTGAGTTTATTGTTAAATAGTTCCAATATTGAATTCCGTAGAAAACCTCCGCAAAACGTAACCTCAAATAAAGATGTAACTTGCAACGCCGGTTCTAGATAATACTGTAGAAAGCCGACCGACAAAAAGTATTGTAGAAAGTATTTACTGATGCAATAATGGAAGTCCATTCATTAGATTGTGGCCAGGGCATGAGAATATAAGAGCGGCTTCACTGTGCTTACAGTCTTACACGTATGTTTTTTTAAAAGCATTTAGCGGTAAATGCGGGATTGTTTCTGAACTTATCTTTTCATCTCTCCTTAAACTATAAAACATCGCATATTCGTGACTTAAAAATGTCACTAATAGTCAATTATGGATCATTTACAGAATTTAAATCTATTGGGGAGGCTTCATTCAAGCTTATTAGGCTATACTGAAGTTCATCTATGCATTACTTGGTTTACTTCATCAACCATTTTACATTTCACTTTAACTTTTATAGTTTTTTTTCTCAACACCCTTAATACTTATTCGAATTCTTCTCGCATAATTTTCTGTTGGTCAGTTAGGGAGATGTGTTACCTTGCTGAAGAAAATCTTGATACTTCTGTCGTGACGTCAAAATAAATTCTACTCTTTTGTATAGGAAATCTCCTTAACTCTTGAAGAAATTGTATTCCGGTATATAACTATGAAACTATGTAGACATGCAAACTTAATCATTTGTGTCAATTGTGCTTTATGGTGAGAGAAAATAAAATTTATGTTACAAAATTTAGCTCTTTGTTAATTCCTTTTTAGAAGGCACATAGGTACACTCAATCAATTGACAATCGGTTTACAGCAAAATTGACCCTAATTTAAATAGATCGCTGGGTAAAGAGCACATAACGCTACGTTATTGAAAAATAATAGACAGCGACATTGAATATTGCAAACACCAAACAATAAATACTAATTAAGACCAAATAAGTTCTATTAAGTGAATGAAGTAGTAAAATATTTAAAAATGAAGAATATAATTTAATAAATGTTACCTAGAAAGTAGCGAAAACCCGATGTTGCCTCTTAATAGATAACTAAAAATAGCAAAAACTTAATGAAGTAGCAATGCTTTTATACTCATTAAGACCTGCCGTTATGTAACAAGTTATCGAACCTAAGTGTAAAAAGTTATCTTTACCTATAAGATATAGCAGGACATTCTTCATTTTCATTACATTTCTAAAAAATCTCTTTAATATTCTCATTTTATGTGCAGGAAATTTATATAAAGAGCTTTGATTCGTAATATCTTTATACCACAAAATCGGAATATTGTGCTGGGAACTCATTACCGCAAAATCTTTATCATTTGCTTAAGAGTGATTTTCGTATGGAAATTTTATATATTTCCGAATTGTCTTTTTTCAGCTATGGTAGACAAATGATCGTTCAAGCATTTAGCATGAAAATTTGAAAAACTTTTAACTAATAACATCAAATATTTGGAATTAGAAATGCAAGTTTTTTCCAATCCAAAGTATTGTGCTGATGCAGAAGCTATCAAAGAAGAGGACAATAGTTTGGATACTATAAGAAACTAAATAATAAAAACTTTCAGATCCTAGACAATTTGCAACGTTGTGGAAGCCTGTGCAAACTTCATTAATAGAAACATGTACAACTAAGCAGAAATTACGTTATGAAAATAATCTCATAGATTTCCTTTCAATATACGAAAGTCTTCATTAGATAAAAATATATTAGATTTAAATGCGAGACCAATGAAAAAGGGTCGCTTAATAAAGGTCTCATCCAAACAATTTAAACAGCAACGATTTTGAAAAACATGTTTCGAAAAGTATTTCAAATCAATCCATCCAAATTGTATCAATATCACCTAAAGCATTAAATAATTTCATTTTACAAGCACTTCTAGCTTAACTGTTAACTAATTCTAATTTATATAAAATTCACGAATTACTTCCTTTCATCTAAAATTGTCATACCTCCGTGTTTTTTAAATATATTTTTTATTTTAAAATAATTGAATGTTTATGTTAATATTTAAAAGTGATATTTTTCTAATTTGACTAAGTAAGCTTTCTAGAGACATGTATTTTGTTATTGTAATTTGAGCCAAAATTTATTAGAAATTAGCTGACCCCATCCCACCTTACTTTCCCCAATAATAACTTTTTAAAATGATTATTATTTAAATTTGCCTAAGATGAACGCTTACTTAATGTATCTTTAAAACAATTATTCCGATAAGTTTAATGTAAGAAGTATTTAATATAATCATCTTGACAATTAAACGTAAACATTTATTACATAACAAAATATCGGTCATTTAATCTATTATGCTACGTTATGCTAACAATTAATTGGCAGGCAAAAGCTGATAACTGCTTTAAAAGCTACTTTATAGGTATATATCATTTTCTCTTCCAAAGCTTCTTTCTTCTCCAATTTGTTAAAATATTTCTCCTCCTCTTCTCGATCGATCCACCAAATTGCTATGCGAAGAACTGACTGCCATAATACGCTCTATGCGTGTTTTGCGTTCATTTTTGAGCTGTTCTTCAACCACTTTTTGACGTTTAGTTTTTCATTGCTCATTAGGCCTTTCATTAAGTTCATCAATGGCTCGTCGTTGATTTAATTATCCACTTCACATTTCGTTGGGCATACTTTGGCCAACTTTTTCTTAATTAGGTCAAGCCATTTGGAATAATATAAGTTCTATCATAAAATTAATAAACAGAATTATTAAAATGATAAGTTTTGTTATTTATATCCAACTTACTTTGGCATGAAACCAAAATCCTTTTTACCAAGCTTTGCTTGTAGTACAACAGGAATCCTTACGTCCAATTCTGAAAGAACCCGGTAAATGATTGATTTTGTGATGAGGTCTTATCGATTTGAAAGAGACTGATTTCATGTGTTTTGCCCAAATACATCTTTGCCGTTTATACGTCTCCACTTCTTAATTTCCTAATCAATACTTAAGAAAGTAGTTGTGAACATTAAATAGTTTATTTAGGATTCAATTTGAGAAATGAAAGAAAAAAAGCTGAAATTAAAAACTGAAAAATTGTTGAACCATTACATAAAACATCATGATAATTGCCACAATTATTATTCAAGTCCCATTGCTGTTTTTGAAACAAGCCCAATCCGTATTCTCTTTGGTGAATTGGGCCTCCTCGCTGTGCCTGCCGATTTGATGGAACGTAATAAGCCTAAGGCGTATTAACTGTCGCAGCATTCAAAGCTTGGACGAAGCGATGAGTACATTTATTAAAAGTCGCTTCATCTTTGACCTCTTGATAGACTTTGTCCTTGAAAGATAACAAAACCATCCAATGTTTATGCTCCTGGTAAAGTTTATTATTGACGGCTTCGTCTGCTGCTGAGGTGATATTGTTAATACGGTTTGGGTGGCTGCGATTGTATGTAATGTAGTAATAAAAGTTTAAATTTAACGAGATAAATGCAAATTCCGGCATTTTCTTTTCTATTTTTTTTATTTTTTAAGAAAATAAAGGGACGGAAATTAACGCACTCAATACAAGATTTGATCTAACTTGCACCAAGTATTGAAAGTATGAACACATACTAACAGAATTTTTAAGAGAAAATTAATATTTCATTTATTGTTCTCATATCTCTTGGAGATACGCTGAGACAGCTCAAAAACTACGCGGAATTTTCGGTCAAGAAAGCGCATTTCTATGTCGGATTCTAGGAATTTCTTCATTGATAAAGGGATACGCCATCGCCTGCATGGTGACATGCCAAGACCCCCTGTAATAATGTTATGATAAAAACCTGTTAGAATATCATGGGGTAAAGTCATCCACTTCTTTATATACAATCGTAACATTCTTTCCAGTTTGCTAAGGCAACTTAATCGCATTTTCTTTAATGCGATTTTATGATGCAACTCTGACGCTTTAGGGCCGCATGTAGAGTGTAACAATTGCTGTTTTGCATCGATCATCGGCCTGATTATGATCTTATATTTAAATTTAATTTAAATGTTCTCGATTCGGCTACTGTGCTTCTGGTTTTTTTTTTTACGCCCACTGCCCCACACATTTTGAAATCTTTAATTTTAGTGCACATTACTTTAAGAACTCCTTGCGTTGGTCAAAAGTCATTTGTAATTCTGATGCCATTGATGCAAAAGTAATGAAATCATCCAGATGCGTTCCAAGACGAATCCCTAAATCTGACTCCCACCCCCAGCATATCCATCACTATATTAAGTAGTATTCTTGGTTTTCTCCTCGTTTAGGTATTGAATAGGTGAATTTTATACTCATCTATCCCCTATTGGCACTAGACACAATCATATATAATTCATCTAAGTAAAGAATACATTCTTTTGGGAATTGGAAAATATGGAAAATGTAATTGAAGAAGTGATTCACGCAAAGTAAAGATGATGCGTATCTAAGATAAGATAATTCTTTTCGTAGTTTTTAAATATATTTATAGAGAAATAACTAAATGTCTATCCTTAATGGATCAAAGTTGATGTAAGCCTTTAAGAAAAGTCAATTATCATTGATTTTTAGAAGACTTGAGTTAAATTTCATTTAAATATTCATCGTAAGCCGTTGAAACTTTTTTCGGCGACATTTTTGTTCCATTTTTCTAGCTTTTTTCTTGCGAAATTGATTCATCGATGAACGTCATTTCAGAATTTGTTTTGATTTTTTTACATATAGAGTTATTTAAATTTAAACAGGAGAACCTGCATAGCATGCGGAGCCAAAGGGCAAGGCAGTGCAATGAGGACGGTGCCAGCATCTAAGAGGATGGAGTGGCTGCAACGTCTTAACATGTGACATGTGAAGACAATAAAAGGAAAAATATTTTTATTAGCCAAGTCCATTTTACGAATGACAAAATAATACGTGTACGATCACGAATGCCCGGAAATTGATGCACAACTGAAAAGGAGAAGAGTAAAGGCAACTTGCTCTTTTTCCTCTTCTTCCTCAACAAATTCAATCTCAACAAAATGGTGCCGCCTCCCCTGCTTCGTTCTCTTCCTCAACAAAGTCAATCTCAACAAATGGTGCCGCCTCTCCTGATTTATTTTCTTCCTCAACAAATTTATTTTCTGCCTCCCTTGCTTCATCCTCTGCCTTTCCTTCTACCTCCCGAGTAATTTCACCGTCTCATTCATCTGATATCGCTACCCATGTGGACTTTTTTTATGGCTTCGAAAAGGAGGAAAAAGCTTCCATTTCCTCGGAAACTGAGCGAAGAACAGATGAATTACTACAAGCAAGATTGGAAATTGAGATGCAGAAAAACAGAGTGGCAGCCCTCGACGAGGAAAACGAAGATTTGAAAACGCAGTTGAGAAATTCCGCCCCATCTCCCGCGTGGGCCTCTGAATCCAATTGGAAGTAATTGAACGTTAAATTGATGAAAATAAAGCTTGAAGAACAATATAAAAAGTTTTCAAAGACACGAAAGCGCAATTTATTCTCCAATTGATATGGCGGTTGAAAAAGCATTTGTTGCATTAAGCTCTAACAGAAGGAATGCTTTTATAATTTCATATATTGCCAACAAGATGAAGTTTTAAGATCTCAGAGCACCTATGGGCTTATTATACTAATGACGAATTAGCACAAAGACCTCCCTATTATCTCGAATTAAGTAATGCTGACGATGAACTTGATTTATCCGAACTGAAGGACAAACGTTTGGTAATAAAGGCAAAGTACGACAATATCGAAAAATCTGACCCAAATACATTCGTTTGTTTGCTGAGTGAAGTGAAGCAAGCTGAAACTGAACAATGTCATTTGCTATCAAAATGGCAGCAAACATGGTCCAACTTAGAGGGGCCCAAAGTTATTCGGTTGCAGTGGAAAACTCCATTAAACAGCATTTTCTATCATGGAAAATTGCAGCATTAACGTTCTGGACACTGGACGCCTAATTTGTTATCTATCAAATACATAAACAATTTCCTATGGTATTTGAATTCAAAAAGCATTTGTTGCATTACAAAATGGCATGTTTGTAGCTTCTGCTACGAAAAATTTACTATAACTCAAAAAGCAGTTCCGCGTTCTCGTACAATCAGTACTATTCAATGAATGGCATAGATACCTTGGTCCTGTTTGTCATCCTCACCGATTTGAAAAGCATCCTTACATAACACCCATCAACTGCAATCATAGGGTCCGGCCGGTTATGGTTGCTTTGAACGGTTTGAATACTTTAGTTAGTCGGGTGAGAATATAATTTCACATAAAATTATTATATTAATATTTAATAATTAATTTACATTGTAGAATTTATGCATGGACGGTGGTAATTCGTATCATGAAAAATGTACTAAAATTTAATTGAAAAATTGTACCAAATATAAGCCTGTCGATGGAGAGGCGCCGCCAAACGTAAATATATCGCGAAGTGATATATCAAGCATTGGTTCAAGTGCAATCAATTCAGTAGTAAGAAATGAAAATTTTCGTTGTGCACATAGGATTCAGAACATGTAATAAAAAATTATGTTTATTTTTATGCATCTTTAGACATTTGTTTAAACGCGCTGCGTTGCTGAAAAACTGGAAACAGTTTTGGTTTATATTGGATTCCATTAAACATCAATTGTCTTATTACGATCTTGTAAAAGCATTATAGATCAAAATTAATAGTCAGTATAAAATTTCAAATAAAATACCTTTATAGGGAATTTCTTTGTTTTTTTATTTCATGTGAATGGCTTTACATTTGACACAGATTCACCATGAATGGATATTGCACAAAATTAACCTGCGATTACGGCGTTCTTTATAACGCATTTCTTAAAACTTATGCTGTCATCTAAAAAACTCGCATTTCTTCATAGAATAAGTAGAGATTCGCTTTTAAAATCATGGAGAATTTACAGAATTTTAATGACTGTATCGATATAAGTTAGTACCTTTTATCATCTTTATGCCTGCGTAAAACAAAACAACAAAAAAGTAAATTATCAATAAAAATATTGATTGGAATGTTTCTTTTTAGAAATCAAATGTATTTCTAATAATCTATGCATCTGTAATCCTTGCGAAATTTTTGATTTTATGATTCGAGCTGTGTTATACTATTTATAATTTTTATATATTTTACAAATTATCATGTGAAGTAAATGCATGTAACACTACGAGAGAAAAGGGAATACAAAGTTACATATTCTCTGGCGCACATAAATGTAATAGAAATTGGCATATGTGTATGTGAATTTTATATGTGCTCGCTCGATTGCTCTTTGATTGTGAGTTTAATTGAATTTAATTCAGTTTCTAACTGACATTTGGTCCAAGTACTTGTTCCGCTGTAGAGTCGCGGAAATTAGTGTATCAGTGCGAAAAACCTTTTCCTTTATTTACACATTTATTTATTTACATTTCTGTTTTTTTTTTTTTTTTTTTTTGACTTTTGGCCCTATCAGTGAGAAATTAAACAAACAAACACAACAAAGCAAAAATTACTCTCATCGCAACGGTTCTAGAGGGTGATATTTTAAGGGCACACGCACGGTTTATTTGCACTTTTCGACAAACTCAAATATTACTCAAATAAACAAAAGTTTACTAATAAAAAACAATTTACTAAAAATGTTTGAAAAAAATAAAATATTTTGATTGCAATTGAAAAGAAAAACTAAGATATTATGAAATATTTGTGCCGGAATTAATAAAAATAAAGGAACGATTTACGAAAAATCAATCTGCAGCATACATTCTCACATTACACATGCAATGGATGGTACATAATTTGCAAAAACCCCAAAATAATCCCCGATCATTGCAAGAAAAACTATAATAAAAATAGGAAATAAAACAAAATATATCGATAAATTTTGTTTTTTTTTTTTTTTTATTACTTTTTTACTAAATAAAACAAAATAATCGAAGAACGTGATATTAATATTAAAATAACAATAATAGGAGAATAACAAAATAAAAACGCCTTCCTTGCTTTAAAGGTAATATATGCAAGTTATAGTGGGCTAAAGAAAATCGTTTTTTTTATTATTCTTACTACTCTTATTATCCTTTTTATTCACTTACTCTGGAGTTTTAGTTTTCGCTTATGTATATTTTCGTATGTATGCGCTTGTTCTTTACTTTCGTTTTAGACAATTGTTGTTGCTTTCATTTAATTTTTTACACCTTCAGTTTGTAAGAACCCATGTGAAAGTAAGATTCTATTAGTTCTTTGATTTTATTTGTAAGCTCTTCTGAGTTTTTAAATATTTTGCATTTTTCATGCATCCTTCGACATTTTGCTGTGTTTTTATACTCAAATTATTTCCTTCGGAGAGAGTTAAACAAGAAGTGTATAATGCGGTAAAATTCAGGGATGATTGTATTGTGCCCTTGTGTTGAACATTTCGGCACATCCTTGATAACCGTTTATTAATAGAGTGTTTTATATTGCATCTTCCCATACATTAGTTCAATTTGAAACGCAACGTATTTGCCGCTTTTATTGTCTGCATTTATTATCAACATATTTTTGTATATAATATGTCACATTTCATTTGCGTATGGCGTAATAACGAAGAGTAATAGTTGAAAAGAAAATCGAATTATAGAACATATAGGTTCGTCTTTATCTTAAGTCTACAGATGAAAATTGAATTAAAAAATAATTGTAAACTTACAAAAAATTTGGCGATTACCTAAGATTCGCCTTAAAACAGCAATTTATAGAGCGCTATAAATGGATTTAAACATTTAATTCAATGCGTTCTTATTTAAAAATATACTTTTAATGCCAACAAAATGAATTTCAAGTTTTTACTTTACAAGTCTAATTGAATTCTGTTGATTATTTTTCACTTTTAAGCGGTTTTTGTCCATTTCAAATGGACTGGCAGTAACGTCATTTGGTGTTTGCCGTTATTAATGTCCTCCGGACTCGTTGGATATATGCTTTGAAAAAGTTGATGGCGTTTTCTTATAATTCCTTTTCTATTTATTGCTTCAGCAGTTGTCGTCATCATTGCACTTAGATGACTTTTTAATAGAACTAATTTCACTATTCTAATAAAAAATTTTACGGCTGAATATTTCAAATAGTTAATCAACGTAAACTTAGTCGCTTATCTATACCAACATGGATGGGAACACATTTTTATTCTAATATTAAGTAATAAGTCAGGCAAAATTAAATGCTTTTGCGTGCATGCAAAATGTTATTACATGAAATACATGTAAGAAAATATTTAAAAAATTGTAAGGGACAATAAAATAGAATGACGGGATTAAGCGAAGCGAAAATGCAGCTACCGAAAACAGTTGCAATTTAATATTTATATCTTTTGTATGTCAAAAATGTTGTAAGTTTCGGACGTAGTAGGAATACCAATTGAGGACATTTTCAAGAACAAAGCAAACACTTAATTACAGCAGTTAAGACAATCATTCTGAAATACGCACAAAATAATGAGTAGATTATTTCGTAAACAAACCTGTAAAAGATATATAATTTATTTTCAGATGTTTTATTGTGATTTTAACGATTGATAAGAATAAATTAAAAGTTTGCAATTTATTGCGTTAGTCAAAGTTTTGAAGCGAAAATCGTAAGTTCAGCATACAATTGATGAGCCCTTCTATGCGCGAATGTCAACTGCGTTATTAATATTTTCATGGTTAAAATTGAAGTTTTTTATTTCATAAATGCGTGTGTAAAAGTTGTCGTACTTTTTTCATTTTGCATCTATTATAATAAATGTTTACCACCGCTTTAATGATTTTTCTTCAACCAGATATGCGTACAAGCCAAATGAAGCCGCATCTGTCACTTTTAGATAAACTTATCAACATTTTTACTTATAATTTCAACTTTTATGATATTGTCATTTGTGAAACCTTGTATTCATCATTTTTTCTTTATAATTTAATAGCAATTGTAGGCGTGTTCTATGGATATATTTGGAATCTGTCGTATAATAATCAATAACAATATATACAGCGCTCAAATATCTATCTCTATTTTACCGAAATATAGTAACATATGTCACATGCGAACACATAAACTAAACCAACTGTAAGCGATCTAGGAATGTGTATTCGATATGGTGCCTGAGATTCTGGTTACTGTTTTGTTCTCCTACAGAATGACAAACCTAATGTGAACCAATCGTTTAATTGTCGGTGCATTATGATAAAACGCAAAACCTGAATAACTTATTTGCAAATGATATAAAAAATCAATTCGTTGGTGATTAAAATTTCAGATGATAATCGGCAATTATTTCTTCGGCCGCTTAAAAACAATTAATTCCAAGTCTCTGCTTGTCTGTTTCATATGCTTTTGATAGAGAGACCAAAAGGTTGATTGTAAGCAAATCAAATCAAAATCAAACCTGGAGTTTATGCAAATAAATTCTTAATTTAGAACGAATCATGAATATGATTTAGGATAAATAAGTAAATAGATTGTCAGAAAAGATAAGTCGCGTCTTGGTTTTACCGGTTAAGTAAGCAACATTCGAACGGTGGGAGGCAGTTTTGACATAACACTACGAAATAGTTCTACACATGTAAATTGCTACACAACTAAGTCTACAATCTTACAGTTTTTCAAATTACAGGCATTTACAATTTTTACTTTTGCTGGATTTAGTGATGGTACCGAACCACTCAATTCATTTCCAAAAGCAATCATCCGAAATATTTTAAATTTCTTTTCTCTATTTTCTTTTTAACTAAACGTTTGAAATATACTAAATATCTTTCTTAAATGATTTTTTAATTAAAAACATATCTTATTTATCTTCTAATATCATTTTTCAAGCCGGAAATCAAACTTATGCTGCTAAGGCTTTTCGTCAAAATTTTCTGTTTTGAACATGGCCTATTAAGTGGAACATTTTTTTTAAGTGCATTGACAATTAAATTGCTTAAAATTGTATGTACGTTTGAGAGCAATGTTTACAAATTCACTGAAAATTCTATGAACTTGAATAGCGTCATTTGAGTCGGTAACCATACACGAAAGGTATCGTCCGATTAGTGACATCGTATGATGTATGTGAAAATTTTTGTTTACAATCTTTTTTTAGAATCTATGAAAGAATTTTAAAGTATTAAGAAATTCACATATCTACATATGTACGTACAATGTGTGTGTTTTCATATGATTAAACTTCGTTAACGCCGATAGCTTAATTATTTAATATTTCATATATTTTTATTGATAGCTTTGTCTGCATTATTTCTTCTATTTTTTTTTTTTTTGTTGTTGTTTAGACTTTGTATTCTTTTTATATTCACGCTCTATAGGCAGAAGTAAATTAATCTTTTCAAAGCACGTGTAACGCCGTGCAATCATGTGCCAGGTAAAAATGTTAATTTATAAATTGGTTTACTTACATCTGCAACAAAACTTTTATTTAAAGATAATATGATATCAACAGTTATATCAGGAAACTCCGCGGTCACATTCGTGATTTTCCTTCAAGCAAAAGCTTTTTGTCTAGTTGTTAGCGTAGTGTTTTTTCTTCTTTTTTGTTTTGGGTAAAAAAATACGCTTTATTACATCTGCCTACAGGTGTAGCTTGGATTTTACGTGGATACCTTTGAGCTTAACTCCACGGTGCACCTAAACATTTGACTATTTATCATCGAACGTTAGCCGGTGTTTCTCGAGCTGTGCAACTATCTACTTTCGAGATTGCAGAATAAATATTCGTTAGGTGTAGTGCAAAATTTCCCTGTGGTAAGAAGATGTTCCTATTTAGGATTCCACAATCACCACGATTCTTCCCATGGCACCGTACCCAACGATCAGGCAAAGGACATTCTTCAAACATTGTATTGAGCGAGCAATACTTACAAGTTGCACTCAGCCTTGGACGACATAACCCCAATGGATTTATTTCGACCTTTAGAGCTCCTTCCTGGTATCTTATCTCTTGGTTTAAATGTATTTAGAAAATCATCGACACAGCTACCCATTCTTTCTCTATTCGATACGGCTTTGATGGATCATGATCATACAATTTCGCAAAATAGTAGTAAATGTAAGTAATAGTATTCCTAGAGAAATGATATTCCTTTTTCGTAAAACGGAAATCGCCATTCTCCTCCTATAATACAAGAGCACCCACCGCCGCTCATCGATACCAAAACGTAACCTTTCTTAGCCGGAAACTGTTTCGAACGATCTCTCCCGGGTAACAGATCGGAGTAAATGAACTTTTGTTCTGTGAACCTTTTGACACCCCAGCCAAAGCGGCGTTGCCTAGCGGGACCACGCAGAGGTAAAGATTCGATACAATTTCCCTTCCCAGTATTTTGAACAGAATTTTCACTTACCCAACTACAATTGCCTACAGTAAGCAAATTAAATAATGGTATAAGTGAGAAGAAGTAAATCTCACATATTTTCATCAATATCGCGGTACAATGATAGTCGTTATTAACATCTATATTTAGATATATATAAATACATATATATATATATATATATATAACTACTTTTATTGGAAATGTCAACTTACTTTATGTATTAACAGCACTTTAAGACAAATGTATGGGCTTCTCTGTGGATTTTACACTGAACGTCTTGTTTGCAGATGAAAAAGGCTCAATAAAAATAACCAACACATAAATGGCTGTAATTATATGTCCGATCATTCACTATTGCATCTTTGAGTAAATGTAACTCTTTCATTTCTAAGAAAACGGCTTCAACGAATATTTTTTGCATAAGTGAATGTCATTGTAAGTTTCTCATTTGTTTTTGCTTTTGTAACGAAGAACTGAAAACATCTTTAAATATTTAAGTAGGTTAGAATTTAATTGATAGACACACAACCCAAACGTTAACTAATCGACAATACATTTATTGAATTATTACATTTTTTACTGTCCGGAGAATGTATTTTAAGTTTATTAAATGTTTGCATAAGCTTGCTCGCTTAATAAATATAAGTGTGAATCAATACCGCTTTAAGTTCAAAAATGTTATCAAATTGATATCGAACGACAAGTAGAGTTTAGAATTTTACAAAAGATTTTTTAAAAAATAACAAAGAAGGATGGCCGGTGGGCAAAAAGACAAATTTTTTTCTTTTTTTTTTCGTTTATTAGCCGTCATATGCGCTAAAATTGTAATCTCACACTATGTTTATAAGTCACCTTTAGATTGTCTATATAAATTTTCACGGATCGCCTTACATTATTATTACAAATAAAATAATGTTTACATAAACTTTACTAAGAATATATAACAAATGTGCGATGTGCTATACTATCCATATGCATTTCGCGAAAATTCTTGTAAACTGAAACCGATGATGAGAGAGACAAAATTCGTTGATTTCTAACGACAATTTCACGGTTATACTTCTTTAATTTATCTTCGAAAACAAACAACTTAAACATAAATTGATAATGAGGTTTAGAAAAATACTTTATAAAAAAGAAACACAAAATAACGACAACTTGCACAGTAAAAGGATAGAAATTAATTTGGAAATAGCCTTCACTGTTCGAATCGTTTTGAGGTAAATTTTGGTCACACACCATCTTATATGTTTCGTTCGTTTCGATTCTGTCCTTTGACTAAACTTAACTTTTTCTTTTGATTTTCAGTTCGCGCGTAGTTTATTAAAGATTTTAAGCCATTGGCAAATAGATCTCTTAAAACAGTTATATGTTTTTATATATACCCGGGAAGAATCTCAGACAATAGTTCACAACATACCAGTAAAAATAACAGTCTCCCGATTAACCTTAAATATGCGAAACAATTCGACCATATTATACACAAAATTGATTGCAACTTAGAAATGGGTACAACTATACTATAAACGAAATACTTTTGAAAAGTAAAACTGCGTCAGTCATGGAAATTGAAATAGTGACATAATCGTTTACAGCATCAGATCTCCGGAATTTCAAACAATAAAGCAAAAGATTCTCGACGAATGACAAAGCAATGTTCTTGCTTTGAAACAGCTTTAAATGATACGAGTAGCAAAAAATAGCTTAGTTACCCGATGGCTATTGTTACATTGTATATCTATCTTGAATTATCGGCACGCGCTCTACTGTTTCACTTAATATTAATCACTAAGCTTCAAAGTAAATCTAAACTTAGTTCCAACAAAATATACTCATTTACTGATAAGATTAACTAAACGTGCACTAGTCTGAAAATTAGTGAATCAATACATTCATACCAAATTTCAGATCGGTATCTGTTCGTAATTATGATAACATATTAACATATTCGACCGTTTTAAGAGTTTTTGATCGTTTTAGTCTTCGAGCTATTAAAATTTGCATACACAGAAAAAGCTTATGCTATTAATGCGATTATAGGTTTGAACTCTTTCTTGCTTAGTTTTCCTTGTTTAATAATCTTTATACCAGATGTTAAAAGTATTGAGTATTTTAATTTTTGTACGCGGATATGCTATATGTGATTGTGTATTATGCGCGAAATTGCTGGCTGCTATAAATTTCCAGTTTTTTTTTTTTTTTTTTTGATTTGAAAATCTTCAATGCGGAACATTACGAGTCGTTTCATACGAGATAGACATCAATATCGACATTAGGAGCATCTCGTGAATGAAGCAAATCCTTCGAATTCATGGTTGGAATTATGAATATAACCCTATGTTATACATAAGTTATATATAAGTTATTTTTACAACTTAAGTTATTTTATTACATAACATTTTGAAGAAAGCGTACAATTTTCGTATTCTTAATAAGGCCATGATCTGAATTAAACGGCTATTCCTGGTATCGAATTACGAATTAAATGTGTGAGTATGGATAAAAGAGGCTTTAATTAGAACTTTCTACAAATGGACGTTTTTCGATAGGAAGAAGTTAGATTTCACAAACGTCGGTCTGTAACTATAGATGAGATCACAATGATTTTAAAGAATTGACGAAAAAAATACGAATACATTTTTTTTATGCCTTTGTAGACTAACGAAAGACTTAATGTATTTTTTTGAGCAGGTAAAACAATACCGGATAAATAATATTAAAGTATTAAACAATTTTAGAAAAATCCTGTCCCGGATGAGAAATAAACGAATTACAGAGTTGCCAAAGCAACGTATATTTCAGAAAATTCTGTTGCAAACGAATAGAAATTTATCTGTGTATGTATATTAATAACCAAGCGCAGTAGATTAAAGTTCAATTCAATTTAAAACCGAAAGTCAAAGTATAGTATATGATAGCTCTCTAATTCTACATAATATAATTAATTGTTATTAACCTAGAAACACGTACGAAAGAAAAGAAATAAATGCGAGTGTGGTTAGCACAGAGTAAAGATCAAGTATCGTTGTCGTGAATATAGAATTGATGTCCAGGGGACTAATAGTTTTCAATTAATATACGTATATAAGTTAGAAAGTCAATTAATCCGCATAACTGTCAAAAATAAAACCTTATCAATTAGTTCAAGGGTTCCAAGTTTAAACGCTTTAAAAATTTATTATCATTATTGGCATTCAATGCAAAGCCGATGAAAAGTTACCGATGACTAATTGCAGGGAAGTTGTAAAAAGGGTTATCGCAACACGTTCTCGAACGAGCAGAAGTAATGTGTTCCATATATGTATTTATAGCATAAATATGATTCTGCTAATAAGTGTTTAGAGTAAAAACGTCACATAATTCGTATTCGTTAATGCCAATAGGGGAAATATTGTCGAAAACAATGGATAAGTGCGTCAAAAAAATGGAAAAATTAACTAATCTTTTAAATTGTTCACTTTCGTTATCATTTTCGCTGTGTGAGCTTTTTAATAACGGTTAACTGCATGTTAAATTGAATATAGATTACGAGCTTATTCAAGTATATGACTTAGACTCGAATAATGAACGGTAGTTAACTAATTATAATTAATAAAGTAATTAGCTGATAGAATAGTGTATGAAATCCGAACAAAGAACAAAATTAAAGAGCTTAACTTGCTGCAACTATTGCATATCATAGTACTGATAAAACACGATGGGGAAGTCTATTGTTTTTCGCTTCTTGATGATGAATTCTTGCAATAAGTTCAAAATTGCACAAAGCTTTATTAACTAATTACACTTAAAATCTTATTGCGAAAAGAAAATAAATCTACATACGTACAAATGTTTTATTTAAAATTCTCTTTCAGTTCAAATTTCAAAACAAGAAAAACAATTCAATTCAATTTTTGTTACTTTTGCAGAAAACCAAAAAGAAAATTAATGGATAATGGCGTGTTTTTGCGAAGTAATTGGGTTTGCCTGCCTTGTCGCTTTGCTAATGAGCTTTTCGAATAAAGCACCATATCAGTTAAAAATGGCGATATTCGCAATTGGATCGGGGGCTATTGTATTAGTGTGTATGCCATTTATGATACTTCGACCCAAAGATTATCGTAATGCGTTGTATGTATAAAACACTTATAAACAGCAACTTTTGCCATTTAATAATAACATGCGTACATATGTATGAAAACAATAGAATACCAGCTTGGTCTTGTCGACAATTATGTAAGGCTTTGGGAGTTACTATGGAAGTTAGAGGTTTAGAAAACATACGTAAAGATTCTGGCGGAGTGGTACTTATAAATCATCAAAGTTGTCTGGACTTATGCGGTAAATATATTTTAATCGTAAAATTTGTATTTTTTTCATTCTAACTCTCATTTCTTTCTAGTATTAGCTTATTTATGGCCGGTAGTGGGTCGAGCTACTGTAGTTGCAAAAAGAGAAATCTTGTATTTGCCTTTTTTCGGTATAGGATCATGGATGTGGGGTACATTATTTATCAATCGTTCGCGCAAAAATGATTCGATTAACGCGTTGCAAAAAGAGTCCAAAGCCATAAATGAGCGAAATTGTAAATTATTGCTCTTTCCCGAGGGTACACGCAGTTCTTTAGAGACTTTACTACCTTTCAAGAAGGGCTCCTTTCATATAGCTGTCCAGAGCCAATGTCCTATACAGCCGGTTGTTGTCTCCAAATATTGGTTTTTGAATGGCGATAATAAAACTTTCCGGCAAGGTCATGTTCTTATCCAAATATTACCAGAAATATCAGCTGCCGGTTACACTAAAGACGAAATAGATTCTTTAATTGAAAGAACTCATAATGTCATGCAAGCAGAATATTGTAAAGTTAGCCAAGAAGCGAAGGCAATTAATTCCAAGAAACGTGTTTAACTTTGTAATACAAATAGTTTTCACTCAGGTATGACCGAACATAAAAAATCCTTGTTACCTACAGACAAACAACACACCAACTGATGATACATGTTCGAATATCCAAATATCAATTTGTAAATGGTTAATTGGTTAACGAATATTAGAAAATATTTTAAATATTTTTTTTACTTCTATCTTCTCCTTTTGATCATTGACTTATTTAGAAATCAATGGTAAACAGCGGAAATAAAAACCAAAATAAACTAAGCTAATTCAAAGAAATGTATCTGCGCCGAGTTGTTTGATCTTTATATGATATTAGGGTAAAATATTTATTTTATAATAGAAATAACATTTAAGAAGACTAGAATGATAGAAAATTTAACAAGAAATTAACAATAATAAAGAATGCAATAAAATTCTTTATAAACAATGTAAGCAAAGTATGAACCATTTTTTCACTTTCGAAATTTGCGTTGGTAAGTTACAGAAAAGAAACAAATATTCGGTCGGTCTGTCTGCTCGATGGACTACTGACTTTGGAGTCACATTGTCACCTATCGCATGATATGATATTTCGCCTAAACATCTCCAAATAGCGCTTTGAATCATTTACATTTTTCTTTCTTTGTTGGCGAAAATAAGCAAACGTTTTACGCACTGCGTGAAGAGTTTTATTAAGTATGCAGTATAATAAATACCTTCTAGTATTATGAAGGTATCAGCTATCTTATGCAACTTTTGAACAGAATCTTCAGTTACCCAACTACAATTGCCTGCAGTAAGCAAATTAAATAATTGTACAAGTGTTTATTCAATTGGAGATTTAATATATATAGTTATATATAGTACTTGCATTTATATGTATATCTATATATATCATTTATTAGAAATGTCAACTTACATAATATCTTCACCACTTTAAGACAAATATATGGGCTTCTTTCAATTTTGCACTGAAAGTCTTGTTTGTAGGTGAAATACGGAATTCGGCCGAACGGAGCCGTCAGCAAATTGTTGTTTTCAACGGACAAGAGTTACCTTAACACTTTTCAAGCGGGTCTTTGCTTGGTTGGTTATGTTTTCCATTAAAAAGTAATGTTGTTTTCAACAAACGAATTTCAGACCTTTCCATTGTTTTGAAAATTACAAAAGTAGTGTCACTAAATTAAGTGTAACTTGTAAACTAAAGGTCGGAATGTCAAGAATTTTTGACACGTTTCTTTTACTTAGTACCATTAAAAATCTTATGGATGCGTCAGTAGTGATGACATTTACGACATTATTGACCGACCTGATATATATTACAACCATTAACTTTCCAAAAGTTGTTAATTACAAATAAAGACAAGGGTGTGTGCACACGCCTAATACATCTAATACGTGTTCCTTTTAAATCATATTAAATTAAATTGCAATAAGTCTGAACACATAACGTAGGAACAATTTTTCACACTATGTTATTTGTTACGAAAGCAATATAAATTTTAAAATTTTTAAATATTGAAAAAGGAAAACCTATATATACTTGTATTGGCAACTTTGCCTTGATAAAAACACTGCAAAACCCGATACTACAAACTTCCATTATAGTTTTCTACACCAGAGCAAAGCAAAATAATTCAAAGAAAAGAAAATAGTGCAAATGACCAACCACTAAATATTAGATAAACAAAAAATTGACTAAAAAAAATTATGAAAATTGAAAAAAGAAAGTAAATCAGTCGCAGTCACATTAACGTAATATAGTTCCTTCGAAAGTTTCTTTCTTGCAAGAAAAAGCTTTACAGAAAGAATAATTGTATGACACAATTTTTGGTTTTTGATCATATTGCATCAAACATAAAGGGATTTACTGCTTCACATGGCAAGATTATTCTCTTTGAAGATTCTTCCTTCGTAATACGATAGCCGAAGTTCCAATTATGAGAATAACAGCGGTGTGTTTTTGGATTACACTGCCGCTTGCTGGGAAAAATTAAGAGACCTATAATCTATAAATTGCGAATGAAAAAAGAGTTGTGAACTTACAACGGTTGGAAGTGGATTACCGAGTAAGTGTAAGTGGTTAGAATGTCAACGCCTATATTTATGGATAAGAATATTGAGTGCAATCCTGAAGCAGATACACCTGAAATATCTATAACAAGACAGGCGGAAGAACAAACGTGATGAAACTTTTGAATAATATCACACATGTAGACATGTTGAAGAAAATGCGCTCTAAGAAGTGCTTACGTTCCATTACCAAGCAAGGCATTACTGTTCGTCACAGTTACATTATTTAGAGTTATTTAGTTAGCAGCTTCTTCGGAAATGTCTTGCTGTCGTTTTTATTGATTTTTGGGAACAATACACAATTTTCTGTTCATGATTTGTTTTGTTTATGTTTTTTTTACAGCATATTTTTGATACAAACGCAACTCTAAAGGAGATTGTTGTGGTAATTCTTCTTAGTAATTTTAACACGAACCTGTTGGAAATAGCAGAAATTTTACTGCCGCCAGAATTGTCGTAAATGTAAGAATGCGTTCCACAGCCTATGTTCTTACATAAAGCTACTTCGTTCTCAATTCTCGCCTCACACGACAGAAAATAATAAGAACAAGAAAATCAATTACATTCGGTTCTATCGGACTTTTTATATTCACCATCTTTATCTTAAAAGAAGAGGCAAAAATAAATTTTAATAGATTCTTTTTAATTTTTTGGAATACCTTAGAGGATGCGAGTTGAGAGGAAGTTTAAGATCCACAGTCTCAAGTGAAGGGGAGTTTCAAAATCTCTGAGGATTTTACCTGATGGTCGAAACAGTCATAGGACTTGATGATATCTAAAGAGAGGATCACTATTTTTTCCCGTCTGTTTTTTCTTTTGAGATTGTGAAAATCAAATCATTTAAACACAGTTGGTGGACTTGGATTTTTGGTAAGCGAAAGAGCACAGGCGGGTCATCGTGTAATTTTTTTATATTTCTACGTTAAAATACAACTGTGTAAGAGATTGTGGTAGTAATTTTTCCTTTTTTATGTTCAGTGCTAATGCAGATTGTGAAGCGACACACAAAGCGATTCTTGGCCCTTTATTTGTTGAATTCTTTAACAAGAAGGGGAATTAGAGAAGAACAATTTTATTTTATCATTTAAAAAAGAGTTATAACACAAAATGGGTGTTACTGGACTTTGGAAACTTATAGATTCATGCGGCAAACCTGTGCCGGTTGAAAGCTTAGAGGGAAAAATATTGTCTGTTGGTAGGTCCAAATTATAAAAAAGAAAAAAATGGGAGTCGTTGATTATATTTTCTTCAGATATTTCGATTTGGCTACATCAGGTTATAAAAGGATTTCAAGATAATAAAGGAGCTGCCCTGAATAATGCCCATTTATTGGGTTTGTTTCATCGTTTATGTAAATTATTGTATTACCGTGTGAAACCTGTGTTTGTGTTTGATGGCTGCGTGCCGCAGTTGAAGAAGGAGACAATTGTAACATATCCTTGTAAAAAACTTTTTTTTTAAAATTAAATTCTTTATAATTGCAGGCTCGTCGTCAACAACAACGCAGCAAATTAAATACTGAAGCTGAACGTATACAAGCTTTGCTACTGCAATCATTAGCTAAGGAGCAAATGGTCCAGCAAGCTTTAGGGCCAGAAACGGTTGAGCGTCTCTTAACTTCTCCATTGAAGAGAATAGCACAAAGTAAAGCTGCTAAGAAAAATGATGCCGTCGATGATATGTTTAAATTACCCGATTTGCCATGCAATTCGGAAGATTCTCAAGATAACTTTAGCAATTCTCTAGACACATCCTCGACGGAGATTGACAATAGCACGTCCGAAGAGGAGTGTCCTCGCCGTAACTACAACACAAATTTGCAGAATATCGACGTACGTAGCCAGCGCTTCCTTAACTTACCAGCGGACGTCCGCCATGAGATATTAGTTGACATCAAGGAAACTCGAAAGCAATCATCTTGGGGACGTTTACATGAATTACCGTCGCGTAGTGACGATTTTAGCACATTTCAAATGCGTCGCTTATTAAAGCGTAGGGATATCCAAGTGAGCCTAGAAGAAGCTGAAAAGCAAATGGGTGGTCGTTCGCTGACTTATTCGGAATTAAAAACCCTTTTCACGGAAGAAGGCATTTTAGAACCATCGATAATGAATAAAGTTTCGCAACAAGTATGTTCGGATGAGAATACGCGTTTTCTGCTCGTCAAAGATTTGAAAAAGAATCTTTCTCAATCTGAAAATGTTAAAGAAGAAGAAACATCGCCGGAAACGAAACCGTTGAGTTCAGACGAACTTTTGCCAAGCACTTCGAAAACTGCAAACTTCGAAAGAGAAAACGAATCTAATAGTGACTACGAAACGGATCTACAAATGGCAATTGCTTTATCTTTGGCCGATGCAACCATTGTGTACGACGAAAAAGACTATGAATACGATTCGAGCGAGGCCCTAAAATTAAACAAATCTCAAAGTCGGCAGTTAAGGAACGCTGCCAAAGGACCAGCACGTTCATACATGATTGAGTACGCTGGTATGAATGATGATGAAGTTGTCGGCATTATGGACAAAACACAAGATAAGAAAGCCTTCGATGATGTTTCATTTGTGGTAGAAGAAACTGTAAAGTATGTAGACCTTTACATTACCTTTAATAACTTTTTCAAAATTGCTATATAATTTCAGTGGAAACGATGGGAAGACTAGAAAAGAACAAGAAAATGAAAATAATGAAAGCCAAGAAATAAAACTTTATGTTAGTGATAACGACTTTGATACAGATTCCGATTTGGAAGAAGTGCAGGAAGTGGCAAAGGAAACAATGGGATTAAATATCATCGTTAATGTTAATGAATCGTTACAAACAGATAATGATCTTTTTAAAGATGTATTTGAACATACAAACGTCGAAACGAGAGAACATAATGCTTTTCAAGAAAAATTCACTCAGCTTGAAGAAATCAATTGCACTTCTACCAATGGAAAATCAGATGAGATAGTAAAAGAGGGGTCGCAATTTGTAAATGCTAAAACAATACAAGAAGATCAAGATTGCGAAATTCTAGTACACTGCAATAAAAATGTGACCTTAAAAGTGTTGGAACCTGAAAATGTGATGAGTTCGATATTACGCGACTTGCAAGAGCAAGCGCAGGACATTAAAAATATTAAGTTAGAAAGCGTTAAGTTAAGCGATAGTGGTGGCGTCATTGAAATTGAAGATGAGAGTGTGTTGCATAAACCTAAAAATTTGCAAGCTGAAATAATCGAAATCTACGATAGTGATGATAATAAGAGATCCGTAACGCCAACATCGAAGACACCCACCAAAAATTGTTCAATAACTGATTATTTTCAAGTAAATTATGCCGTCAAACGAACACCCGATAAAGGACAGAACGTAGAAAGTTGTACACAACAGAAAGTGAAATCGCCATTTTTTGTCCACAAAACGCCAAAAGGAGATCGCAAACGCAAAACTTCATCACCCAGTTCTAATTCTAGTAAAGTCAGTAAAAATTTATTCAATGAAGATGCGGATAAAAAGGAACGGGAATCATTATGCGAACAAGTAATATTTAAAATTTTCTTTTTCGATTTTAATTAGGTTATAATAATTTCTGAAAATTTGTATGATTTAAGGAAATTGTTTCTGAAGCCGCCAAAGTTTTGGAGAGTGAGAAAACTGCCGAGGAACTTCAAACACTAGCGAGAAATATTGCTCAAGAACGTAAAGATTTGGAAAATGAACGTAATCGTCAAGAACGCATGGGTATGAGTATCACTCAACGTATGAATTCCGAATGTCAGCAACTGTTACGTCTTTTTGGAATACCTTACATTGTGGCTCCCATGGAAGCAGAAGCTCAATGTGCTTTCCTTGATATTGTTGATCTCACACAAGGAACTATTACCGATGACAGTGATATTTGGTTGTTCGGTGGTCGCAATGTGTACAAAAATTTCTTTGCTCAAAATAAACACGTTACAGAATTTCGTGCAGCACATATTGAACAAAATTTCAATTGTGATCGCTATAAATTAATACAGTTAGCCTGTTTAGTGGGAAGTGATTACACAACAGGTAAATCTTAAAAAAACAAAAGCCGTATTTGATTCTACGACACGACGTATATAAATAATTCAAAAATTCGATGTAAACCTCTTGTAAGTCTTGTTACTCTTTCGAGAATTCGGGAATTGGAATACATTGCACTTAGAAGACTAGACCGTTACCGTATTGCTAACTAATTGTATTGTGTTTAGATATAAATATTCAAATTTTTTTAAGGTATACATGGAATAGGAACAGTAACAGCTTTAGAGATCTTAGCTCAATTCTCTTCAGCTAAGGAAATTTGCAATGAAATCAATTCGAGCAATTCAAATATCACGCAAAGTCTTTTAGTAACGTTACAAAAATTTCGCGATTGGTGGCGTTCTTTCAAACATCATGCGAAACCACCTGGTAGTTCGGCTCGTTTTGCTTTACAAAAAAAACTAAAGAACATTGAATTGCAAGAAGGTTTTCCAAATATTAAGGTAAAAATACTATTTTTGTTGTTATAATTCTCTATATTTTTGATTTTTCTCTAAGGTTATTGAAGCGTACGTAACGCCGACTATTGACACAAATCGAGAGACATTTACTTGGGGTGATCCGGATGTTGAATCTATACGAGAATTTGCACGTCAATCTTTCGGTTGGACGACCGATAAAGTCAATAATATATTGCAGCCAGTTCTTAAAAAACTAAATGAAAAAAAGACACAAACTTCAATACGTAATTATCTTACGATTAACAATCCTCTCAGCGTAAAACCAATCAAAGTTAGCAAACGTGTACAAAAGGCAATAGCTAAATTGAACGGCGCTGCTGTAGATCCTGATGATAAGCCAGATGAGCAAAACAAAGTGAAAAGAAATAGAAATAATAAAACCTGCAAGGAGAAAAAATCTGCCGCAAACGATAAATGTAGCGATGTTTCCGAAGGCAAAATGATGAAACAGTTGAAAGACACGGCATCTGGTCCCGTTAGAAGATCTCAAAAGCGTAAAGAAATCATTCCGCAACGTGAAAAGGATCTACAGCAAATGGAAGCTAACAAAAAGTTGGCCGTTGAAATCATGAAAAACGCAAAAAACGTCCCAACGAAACAGCGCAAACCGTAATCAATATGGAAATTTTACTCCAAAAGAAAAATTTGTTTTTGTTTTTTTATTGAATATTAAATGCTTGCAAATAATTATTCCGACTTCCTACAATTATTTGGTTAGCGTTTGAAACGAAGCAGGGAGTTGAGAAAATTTCCGCTTCTAAATTATAGAAGGAGTGTTGTAAGGCACTTTTTAAATTTGCCAAAACCATTGAACCATTTGTAGCGCATATTAAGACATCGGGGTTGTCCTTTTGCATGCGGCTTAACAGTATAGGTGTAGAATATATTGGCGCATTTAAGGAAATTTTCCATGTCAATGAGAATTTATGAGTTGTTGTTGTGAAATTTAAACAGTAAACGTTTTTATCGTAGCATCCGAATATTAGAGAAACGTGTGTAATATCTTGATAGTAAACAGCAAAACTTGAAAATATATTTCCTTCAGCGGTAAAAGTAGATATCTAAAAAATAAGTTTATTTGTATAAGTCTAGATTAGAGTGTTACCGTCTTAAACTTACAATTTGGCCAGTGTTTGCCTCACACATCGAAACTTTGCCCCGCACCTCTGCTATTGCTATTAAGGATTGCTTCGGACATTTTATTAAAGTAGGAGTTGAAAATATGGGAGATTTCATTTGATGTGACCAAATTACAGAACCATCACCAGTCCGTAGCAAACTGTATGTACCATCTAAAGTGCAAATTAAGCACAACTCTTCATCAACTTTCAGCGGGGAAGAGAATATGCCTTTAGTACCAATTTTTAAACGCCACTTTACCACAACATCCTGCAAAGAATCAGAAACAATAATATATTCTTTCTGTTCATATGAGTTTCTCACTGCCGCCAAAGAAATCGCCAAAACATTAAAGTCGTTAGCGTAACTAGCCACCAGCAGCATCTCAGCTACTTGCAAAGGTTTCGCTTTAATAATACCGCCAGCATTTATGCGCCATTCAATGCTACCTTGTCGAAAATCGAATGCATATAAAAAACCATCGTAACAACCAACTACGGCCGATTGATTTGTTATGAACAGTACAGGGCACTCAATTCTATCCATTACCGTTAATCTCGAAATTTCCTTGCCATCGTTAGCGTTTAATACTAATAATAAATGAGAATGCGAGCCAACAGCGACAACCTTTTCTTGATACAATGAAGGGCTAGCATCTACGCATTTATATAAATTTGCCGCCCAAGAAGTTTTAAATAGTCTTCGAGTCACTCGTGGTGTTAATGCTTTTGACACTTTAATTTCACTTTCACCTAAACTGGTCAAAAAATTTATTATATCATTTATTGTCACACTGGTGTCCAATAACATTTCGAGTAGACTAGGCTGATCTATAGGCTGCGACAATACATAACCAATTTCAGTAACCAAACTTATGGCTTGAAATGACGTACCACCAGCATCGTTAAAACTTAAATTTGTTACAAATTTAGGACGTTTCATTATATTTTGTTGGATGACATGTCCACTCCCTGTTAGTAATTCATCATTAATACCTATCACATTTCGTAAAAAGTCTTTAAAAATTTCTAAAGGGGTTTTTCCTTTTTTCTCATCCAAAGCACTAATGATATTCATTACTTGAAAACGATCGACTTTGCCGTGAGTTGTCAAAGGCATTTTTGGAAGAGTATAAATCTTATCAGGTTCTTCAAAATTATCCAAACTGTTTCGCAACATTTCAGGTATTAGATTTTTGGCAGCAAATTCATTTTGATCAACTTCCACGCATAAGATAAGTCTGTTGGTTTCTCCGCTCCATAAGCACAAAACTTTACTTGTAACGCCTATTTTACGAAGTATATTTTCAATCCTTTGCGATAAGGCGTCTGCAAAGTAAAATTAGAAAATAAATTAAACATGAAGAAAAAAATTACGGCCAAATAAAATTGGTTGATAAGAGAGTTGGCATGTTATTCTTAGGCGAGACGACTCTTTAATCTTTAATTGTTTTTTACTAAATTAGTCAACTAGATCTGAAATTCATTTAATCAAATCTTGATAGCTTGATACTAAATTTAATGCATGGGATCATCCGATGGAATGTTACAGATTAATTACAACAATACTCTTCAAAAATGTAAAATAAAATAAATCTTGTGCTTTCTATCGCGACTTTTGAAATCGTTTTCAATTAAATAAATAAGACTTTGAGTTCAATTCCAAAACTTATTCGCCGTCTATACTACCAAAAGTTTCCAAATCATGATGAAAGAAAAAGGCAATATCATCTGACCAAAGCACACTCCGGAATGGTCTCGAGGTAGATATTTAAAGATTCTCGGAAGCTGAAGATTTAATACGAAAATCCGATACTAAAAGCGGTGAAATTAGACGCGTGCACAAGGTGTTATCATTTTTTTGCATTTATACAGTTACAGCAACCACTATCCAGTTTGAGATAGCAAACGTTCTCTTTAATATTGCTATTGCAATAAGTCTGACAAAAACATTGAAGTACCTCTTAGGCGCATCTGATTATTTTAAAGTCAAATTTGGCAAATTGAATTTCTAATCGACTATTGTGTATGTATTACGAATATAAGGAATTCAATGAGTCTTTGTCGTCTCTTAACAAAGGACAAGGCACTCTTCAGATGTAATGGATTTTTGAACGCGCTCCATCCTTGAAAGGAATCATATCGTCGCATTAGTCGCAACAAATAATTTCTCTTCCTGGGAAATGAAGCTCTATTTAAAAGTTAACTGTATACTCATCTCGCTATCTCGAATTCTTCTTAAAACATGTAAGCTTCTATCACATGCCTCCTGAGCTTCTTTTACAAACGAAAGTCAATGTTGAAGAAACACGCCGTACTTCTCTCTTCCCACGGACTTCATAAATCATTCCGAAAAAAAGAGTCTGCTGCAGTTAATCTTTTTTCTGCTCGAATTCGTTTTGTTTTTTTTTTTTTGAAAGTTTTGAAAATCCCTTCTATTCATTAAAAGAGCTTGTTTTAGTCTTTTTCTAACATTTGTGCCTTTACTCATAATAGGCTAAAAACATTGAATGAAACTACTTCGAACACAACAAATTTTTTGTGCAGAAAAGGTGTGAAAATAATAACTTTTAAGTAACTTTTAACGAATCCTCGCTATCATGGAGTGGTGTAAAATGCAAGTTGACATCCGAGCCGACTTTCATAACACGCTACACAGTAATGTGAATGGTTATGGAAAAAAACAATGCTCGAATTAAAAAACAAGAAGGTCTTTACAAAATTTCAATATAAATGTGCATACCCTACGAGAATATAATTTTTTTTATCACTGTAGAATGCGTGAACTTACCCAAACACAATCGTTTTCCCAAACGTTTAATAATGTTATTAAGTCTACCCAAATAATAAATGTTGCCACCACCGTCGCGTTTTACAAGATCGCCTGTATTACGAAATATAATCGAATGCTTTCGATTATTTGGGTGCTGATCAAATTGAGGAATGTAACAACATCTAGTAGCGCTGCCAATTCGCAATTCGCCTGTAGCATTATCATCTGACAAGATCCTTCCTTTTTTATCTATTATTCGCAAAACAGTTTCTTTTCCTAAAACATCACCCAGAGGAATGCTGCTTTCAGCCGAGTATTGATTACGAAAATCTAATTCATAGATGGTGCTCCAGCAAGATACTTCGGTTACGCCGTATACATTAAATATACGTTTGTTAAACTGTTCACTGTTTGGGTAATCGCCAGGTAGCCAGTTTGAAATTTCCCCATAGCATGGAAATTCTTCCCCGCCTAAAATTAAGCACCTTCACATTTTTCGTCGTATTATTATCATAAAGTTCCGTTCCCTTACCTTAATGCACTATTTTTATCAAAAATTACATTTTGTATTATTTGCTTATCAAACAATCGAAAGAGACTGGGTGTTGTTTGAAATATGGAGACTCCCTTAAGTCCAGCCTTTGGAGAAAATAATATATGACCTAAACGATTTGAAGACAAACGCACTTTTGTCGAAGTAATAAGTAAAGCAGCACCATTTGCTAAAGCCAAAAAGAACTCAACCACAAACGGATCAAACG
The DNA here is from genome assembly GCA_000671755.1 of Glossina brevipalpis. Lineage (NCBI taxonomy): Eukaryota > Metazoa > Arthropoda > Insecta > Diptera > Glossinidae > Glossina > Glossina brevipalpis. The sequence continues at coordinate 212,857 of KK351249.1, forward strand.
TAACCGGCGATCCAAGAAATATAATATCACTTGCTTCAATTTTTAATAACGAGCTGGAATACAAATTAATTATGAAAATTCTCGACTCGTACCAAAACTCACCTTAGGCTTGTAATATTTGGTTGTATAGATTCGTATGGTACATGAACTAATTTTGATTCACCAGTGCTACCTGATGTGGCTATACTGTAGCATAATGATAAATCCTTAAGATTTAAAATTGTCGTTTTTAACTTAATAACGAAATACGTCTCATTCAAAACTTTTAATTTAGGTAAATGGCACAAAAACATTTCCTTCAAATCCACAAGTTTCGTGGTGAATACGTATGCAATTTCACCTGATTTTATATTACGCCTCATATACCTATCACTGTCGTTATTAAACGCATAGAATCGACAGTTATTGTTCAATATGCTGAAAACGAAACAAAGCAAACTTTTAATATCATTGTTATGTTTCTACAATAATGTAATAAAATAAATTTTTCACCTAAACGGGAGATAAATATTAAGATTTAGGGGGAAAATTAAATGATTAGTTTGACTATTTTGATATGATTGCAGATTGAATAAATATCACTTTACGTTCGCTAAGCTGTGATCGACTGAACATTGCAAAAAAAGCACTTCTTTTGAGTTGTTTTTTATTATTTATTATATTCTAGAGTAATGAATTTAATTCCTAAACTAGAGGTGCAGTATTGAGCACTAGCAACTTAGGCTATCGGCTCGTTGGTGTATTTATTATTTTAGTGTATTATGTTATTTAAAAGCATGGTTCTCTGCCGTTTCTCTTAATCGTTTTATATCCTTATTGAACATTCAAGCTAATAAAAAGAACCCAAAAAAAAAAAAATAAAATGTTTTGATTCCTTAAGAGCAACAATCTAACACAAGATTTCAACATAAATTTCGCGCTATTGAAATCATTCTCGTCTCGAAATCGGTGATTTAACGAAAAATTTATTGGAATGTTAAGTTGTTCATACTTATTAAAAAAAAAAAAATGTTTAATTTCCTTGACATTTCAACTATTGCATTTTCACACTGATATTTCACCAAGTGAAAAATCGTCTGAGAATGTTTCCGGACTACTTTTTCATCATATTTGGCCATCTGTTAACAGAACAAGTGCCCGAGAAGCGGAGCTTAATTTATCGACATTTTTCAAGGTGTTTCGACAAAAATCATTATTCAAAATGAACTAAGAACATATATGACCAAAGGGTTTGACGTCATTGCCTGGGTAAACATTTAAATTAATAGAATAGAATAGAATAGAATTGAAGAAAAAGCACTAAAATTACTGCCACGAAGTAAAAAAATTATTCGTTACAAATCAGCTTGGTTTGCGGTATTACAACTTCCTTTTTTTTTTTTAAATAAATATGTTACCACTTCTGTCTGGATCATTTTCTATATATATTTTCTTTTTTTTTTTAAAAAACGAACACATCGTTGACGGAGGAAAGGAATTGGTCACCAAAACGTCTACTTCGTCAGAAATGTGCCTAAAAACTAGAGCCGCTGATCGTATTGCATGCTTTTATTAAATCCTGTGTTAATATATAAGTGATAAACCATGCCAATGACGAACATAAGTAACATGACAATAGGTTTAAAATTTTACTCTCTGTTAAATAAATCTTATAATTAAATTCTTGTTCCAAGTTGTTTGCTTCATCAATTTTTTATAATCTATTCTACTTGCGATAAAAGTACATTAAATTTATATGGATGTAAGCATCTGCATATAGAAAGGCTTGATATAGATTAACTTCTTATTATATTTATCAAGTTAGAATCATTTGCGGAATCGATTTAAGCATATACGCCCGTTTGTTCGTTTCGTCTCGTTGTGTTGAACCTGTTGGTAGCTGTTGCAAAATCAGGCTTAGACTAAATGAAAATGAGCATAAAGCACAGTATTACGCAAATGGAAGATTTCGTTCGATGTTTTCGGAAAATCTCTTCACACAAAAAAACTCAACCTTGCATTACTCTACTTCTGTTCTTAATTTCCGTTTCATAATTATCACCATATAGATCATATCGTTGAAACAATTTCAATAGAACTCATCTGATGATAGCAGTTTGAAGCAATAAACTATTGTTTCACGCAATTACAATCGAAAACATATTTTAAAATCAAAATAAACATTTATTGCGGAATTATTTCTTAGAAAGTGCCCAAAATATCCTATTTGCTTACCTTAATAATAAGATACAGCCGTCCACAGAATTTTCCGGCATATTTACTCCAATACCTGTTCGCTTCTCTATATTATGTACCTGAAAGTATTGTAACACATTTTCTACAATCTTTAAGATGCTCTCATAACTATAAACCACTTCATTTTTTTCATTAAAACGATCGTAAATAAGAATATTTTTACAAAACTTCTTTAAATTTCTAATTTCGTAGCACTTCGTTCCCATTATTATTCTTTACTAATTTTTTTTAATGCGTAAAAGAGGATGAAGATAATGATATATTGTCCAACTTCAGTGGATGTGAATAATTAGATAAATTGCTGTCATCAATGATTTGCGATAACAACGAATAAAGAGTTGCTTTTATCTCGAGCAGAGAGTTGCAAGCCTTGGCTGTTTAAAAATGAAAAATAAAAATCGGAAAATCGAAAAAACATTTTCAAAGCCTTAGTGTCATAAAAATTTAAGATGAAAGTGTTGCGTTTGCCTTATCAATAAACCTAGTTAGTTCTTTGAAACAAAAAGTTTCTTGACATAGCAATTTTGTGCAGGATTTGTTTCTTTTTGCCGTTGTTACTGAGGATAGTATGTTTAAAAAAATGTTGTATTTTCTTCAAGGGAAAAACAAATTACGGACATCATTGATTTTGTCAAGGACGAAACGAAGTTTTTCATAACAAAAAGTGTAGCGATGTGATACTTCGTTGCTTAGAGAGGCAATTTTTTGAAAGAACAAAGATCTTGTTTTCTTTACAGTAATCAACACTTTGGCTGTGTGAAGAAGGGCTCTTTCCGAGAATGACATTTCCTCAAAAATGACTCTAAGCACATGTTTTGTTGTTAAAATTAAGTCCAGTACATAGTCTGAGTGTTTTCAAATATCTGTATTTCCTTTTCTGTGCATTTTGGGAAGTTATAGCCGCTTGTGTGACCAAATACTATTTTTAAGAGGACTGGGGACTTGTAGATTGTTAGCGCTTTTCTTGAGACAAGACTTGTCTTGTTGTTCGTCAATAGTCTGATTAAATTACTATCAGATTGGCAGTCCTTAAGAGCTTATTCGTAGTGTTTCATTAAGTTTGGCCGTCGTTTATGATCCTGTTCTTTTCTGACCTCATTAATGGGAGATTTATAACTTTTCTCGATTAGGCAAATTTGATAACGCTTGTTTTGCCGATGTAAAAGTTGAGTTCAGCGCACGCATTGTGAAAGAGATTGGCTCTTGCTGACATGTTTCCAAGTGCATTATCGTCTGATAGACAAAAAGAAATATTGGCATATATGTCAGTCATGTTTTGTCATTCTGAAATTCGTGTATTTTAGCTGTGTACAAGTTAAAGAGAATATGTCTTAGGTAGCTTCCCTAGAGAATGCCTCGATTAACTTCTATTGCCGCATCTTCTGTTACTAACACACGACTGGATAAGAAGTTAAACATCCATAATCTTAAATCAAGAGGTACAGCTAAATTTGGCAGTTTCAGTTTCACGAGATTTACGCAATTACAGCCTTTGATTTTGTCTAAGGAGAGCATAACGACCTTTTTTTGGCTTTTTTCTCACCAGCTATTACCAGAGATAGTTCGTTAATACTCATGTTGGTCGATTTTTGGATTACCATACTCCCTGAATCTCCCTAAACTCTATATATTTACTTTTTTAATTGCTGCTTGATGTTTGCGATATATTATAGACCAAGAACACGAGAACATTTCCTGGGTACGCATTAACATGAGGAAAACTAATTCTTGCAGCATTGACTGAAAGTTACTTTGTACAGAAATTGTATTTCGAACTAATTCAAGCAGACGATTACGAGCCATGAAATTTTCAAACTTTTGTATGGAAACCGGATCTATTTTTAAATCCTTCTTTAATATTTTTCTGCTTTTAATTTATCCCCTATCCCTGGGAATATAATCGCGGAATGTAACAATTCCCACGAAGGGTCGAAAAACTGAAATAAATTTTCGGAATGCGTAGCTTGATTGTTTTCGTTTGTATTGTTTCAATGTATTTAAAGCTTTATTTCCAGGTTTGAATGTGTTTACAGCCTAAGTTCTTCAAAATACATCTTTACTAAATAACCTTTTTTAAACATATGGTAGCTTGGCTATATTTACAGTTTTTTTTTTCTTGAAAGTACAATAAAACAAATTATTAGATTCTCTAAACTAATTAATACACTTATGAAATTAAAATATTAAGGAGATTTATATTGGAAATTGAAGCACGAATGCTTGTACACACAAGAGAATGGCATCGTACGACAAAGCATCGCCGCAGAAGCGTAAACATAAAGAGGAGTATCACGACCCTTATTATTATGCTAATAGTGAAGACGTTCAGGAATCAACATTCAAAAATGAAGAGGTAGCCAGTAAAAGAAGGCGCGAAGACGCAGAAGATGTGATTGGGGACGATCAACGACTGCAGCGAGTATGTATTATAATAGAAAGAGAGTTCCAAAATGAAATTCATTTTAAACAACAACAACTACAAGAAATTGACGACCGCTTAAGCAAAGCCAAGCAGTTATTAGAACGTTTGCGTTATAACATTGTCGCTGAATATTATAGTAAGCAGGAGTTGCCACTGACAGCTATTGATGCCGCTGGTATGAGGGATAAAAATACGCAATTCCAAAGGGGGCAGAAAACTCTACAAACGCAGTTGCATCCCTCTGTGAAAAGGATAATAGGTAAGAAACCAAAGGAGCCTGGCGAATTGGGGCGCTCTTGTTCCAGGCGAATGGCAGCGCAAAGTGCAAAAGAAAGCATAAGAATAAGAAGTCAAGTTCAAAAACGAGAAGAGCGTAAACTGCAGCAAATGATACGTGAGCAAGGTATTGTAATTGATCATTCAAAAGAGGACAGTATGAACAATTATACAGATGTAAAACAATTGTTATCCAGTGCGCAACAAAGTTTGGCGCGAGTCATCACTAATGGTACGATAACTCCATCCTGCTCGTCTATGAGGGAAAACGGAACTTTAATGGACGTCGGTAAGGGGAATGCTTTGAACGCTGCGCGTTTAAACAATAAGATCAAACACTTAATTGTGGTGGGCAATATCTCAAAATACATAGGAGATGAAACAGAACAAGATAGAAAACCTACAAGTCATAATTTAACACATAAATGGTTGGTCTATGTTCAAGCGAAAGAATCGAGGACACCTTTAGAAAATTATATTAAAAAAGTGCGATTCTTTTTACATCAGTCGTATCGGCCCAATGATGTAGTCGACGTTCGTTTTCCACCCTTTCAAGTGGCTCGCCGTGGTTGGGGCGAATTTCCAATCAGAGTACAATTGTTTTTCCATGCTTCATATTATCAAAAACCCGTACAGTTACTACACAATATTGTGCTCGACAAAACTTTGTCGGGTTTGCAAACTTTGGGAGCAGAAACTTTAATGGAAGTATGGCTGAGAGACACGGGACAAAATGAAGTTATGAAAAAAGATGGAAGTCTGAAAATTCAAGTAGAATCAAAACAGGACGTAATACATAAAACTGAGGAATTGGTTGATGATAATTTGTTGGATTTTCTCAATAAAATCGAAGCTACTCCTAGTGGGGTTTGTGCGGATATCGAGAAGATACAACCAACCGTGGTAGTGACCGAACCTTTAATTTGCAAACTAAAATCTCCTGATTCCAAGAAATTAGAAGCTACAATTTGCAATAAACAATTGGGAGACGATTTGGAGCAGTTTAAACGGGACATACCTCAAAAAGATTCTAATGTGACATCATTGCTGCAAAATCCACATAAGTTGTTATATGATATGAAATCTATTAGTCATTCAAAAATTTCAACAACTGCAATCAGCAATATTGTAACAACAGAAGCAACACCGCCATCTGCCGTAAATAGTGAATTAATAACTAAGCCCATGACGCCTATTCCAGGTTTGTCACAACCATCGAATGAATTATCCTCACGCACACCTCCACTGACGACGACGGCGACTAGCACTTGTTCACTGGCACCAGTTGTTTCGAACAAACAGATTAGAAGTCCAATGACCGCCGCTACTTCAGTCGCTTCGATCGTGAAATGTGCTGTTTTACCCATTATGAGCACCAAGAGTAATGTCAATACCGGTATGATAAAGCCAGTGCCTTTAACTACTACAAATAGTGCAGGTTCAAAACAAATATTTCAAAAGAAATTAGTACAGCTAGTTGATTCAACCGGGAAAGTTAAATACCTACATATGTTAGTGGCTACAAGTTCACCAGCTGCCAACCCTATTAGAATAAATAATAATAAAGGCACAAGCAATGCGTCAACTAAAGTGAATAGTACAGGTAAATATGAATGTGTAAAAGTTTGCAGCATATGTACATAAGTATACATGTATATATTTTTCAACAGTTACTAACATAAAACAAACGCTGAAACCGACCAATGGATTGGTCTCAAATATTTTGACGACGAAACCTAATATAGTAAAAATCAAGCTGGATGAGTTACAAAGCAAGCCGAAAGTTATTACGTTTAGTACGTCGCGTAATGCTTCCACAACAACAACCTTTACAACAACAACAACTCCTTTAAGTAGTTGTTTAACACTTTCAAACGTTTTAAAAACAGATTCCAATCCGTCGTCGGCTATTGCAACCAGCACAAACGGTATGTCAAGCCCAAATGCAGCAGAAAAAAGTGTTAACGGAATGTATAGCAAAAATGTGGTTTTCCATAAAGAAGGTAAACTTTGCATTATAGATCCTTTGCAAATGAAATTAAAACAGCAGCAAAAAAAGCAAATATCTTTGCTCAAACCACAGATAAGTTGGCTTAAGCATAAACAAGAGCAAATACAAAGAACTGCGAGTGCCTTGCAGGCCTCAATTGCTGATGACCACAGTTATGTACCATTTTCACTGAATACAGAGCTCGTGTTCCCTCGGATCCATCAAGGTTTACGGCAAAGTCGAGAAAATTGTACAACAGCACTACAATTTAAACAACTCCAACGACAGAAGCTTGAAAATAATTTCTTAAAACAAAACTTTATCAATATGCGTGGAGCTGTAGAATACCTTTTGCGACGTTTGCAACTAATTGCAAACAAATATATTGTCGAAGCTAAGGCTTTTCCGTTCGTCAGTCAAACAGCGCAAGAGTTTCAGCTGTTGACTGCTTTCAAACAACGAAGCTGCGAATGGTTACGTGCCAAAGCTATAGCAAATTTAATACGCCAGCACAAAGATCTCCAAAAGTTAGAAAAAGCATCTAAAGCAACCTTTTGGTCCACGCGAGAAATTGCTGAATTCGCACGCCAATATGCTTACACGCCCATCATTAAAAGTTTACCTCCAGCAACCCAGTCAAAACAGGAAGGTTCATTTCAATTTGCCGCGCTAGTACAAAGTGAATTAAAGCAAGAACCTAGCAATTTATCGCTTACAACTTTAAGTGACCGTTTAAAAATTGATAAATGGATGGAAAGAATATCGCAACAACTGGGAACTCACGATGTGCCTGATAAACTCGAAATCGTTAATGTTGACCGATTGGAAATAAATAACTTTAAGAAACACAGTAATAAAATATCCGATAATTGCCTTCCTAAGCGAATAGCAAATTCAGATCTTGTTTTCACTTCTCCAAAGGAGCTTGAAAACGAGTGCCAATTGGTTTCGTACATAAGCAAAGAGTTACGTCTGAATATATCACCCGAAGAAGTGGAGACTAAAGTTTGGCTTCCAGCCGCGCAAACGATCTTAGGTCATTGTCTTCGCATATTTCTGGAAAAGCTCTTACGACAATCTATCGCTACAAAAATGCAGAAAGAAACTGTAACAGCGACTATAGAATTGTTCGCAACGGATATAGTGAAAATGTTATGTAAAAACGGAGGTGTAGGAAATGAATTTGATTTTCTCACAGATAAAAATTTTGGTATTGTCCTTTCTGATCGTTTTAAGTTAAATGAATTCAAACAAGAAAATTGCTGATATATACATATTAATTTAATTTAAACTGAAATATCACTTCTTTGTACATATCCTTATTATTTTGTTGTCTTTTCAAGTTCAATTTACGTTTTCTTTTTAGTGTTACTGTAATTTAAGTTTTATTTAGTTTTGACAAAAATTAAATAGTTCTACCATAAGAAATAGAAAGATGAGGAAACATAAAATTTAAAGGAAAAATGAAGTTGTAAAATGTAAAATAATGTTTTACTTAATAATAACCCTGAGCGATGATGATTTAAACATTTCCGATCGTGACAATTAATGAACATAAAGTTGAGTGATGGCTTTTTTTATTTAGATTTATATTCGCAATATTCAATTTTTGTTGATATAAGTAGTTAATGGTTCGCGTAGTGTGCATTAGTCTGCATCTTTGTTCTTTGGATATCGTAGCATAACTATTGATTGCTCGTAATGATCTTTCGAATTAAGCAGCAAAAGCACATTTTTGGCAAATAACGAGAATTTGTCTCGATGGGTTTATTTTCACAAATTCCCAACCTTATTTGATTATTCACATCAAAATATACCATTAAGGCCATCTATTGGAAAACGGTAGAAGCAAGGTTGTGCATCTAATATATAAAAGGAGATAATGTTTTTCAATTCTTTAATACCATAGAATGAAATGCTATCGACAAGAAGGAGTTACCAAAAATGTTTTTGAGAACGACTGAGAGAGCAGAATTGAATTTCTTCCATGTATCCAACTGGAAATACGACGAAAGAAGTGTGGCAAACCACTATATTGCACCCTGAAACCATTACAAAGTCTTTTGATGGAAGCATTAAAGGGATTATTTAGCATTAATAGGCAAATGATATGCAAGTAAAGGTATTAAGAAGAATTAAAATTTTAATAAACGGCGATATATTTTTTTGAATTTACTAAATTTTGTTTAGTACTCTTTTTACTTCTTCTTTAATATATTTTTTAAATTTCTGTTAAAATTTTCTGTACAGTGTTCCTCTAATTTCTTTTATATTGCAATGGCCACTCTAAAAATATATTTTGTATTTGCTGCACGTAGCGTAGGAGGTTCAAATTTGAAACTAAAAAAAACAAAAATAAAATCATTTAATCTACATTAGCTATTTAAGCAAGAAAATTCGCATTTAAAACCTCAGCCGAACCGTAAACTTATCTTAAACTTACCATCAATAACTAGTACAATATTCACCAAAAAATGAGAATACGTCAACAATAAAAGTGAAATAACAAACCGTATATGATAATTAACTAAGTAGGTATAATGAGCTCACAACTAAATAGAAATATCAACCATTAACTTCGTTAAATCCGTCAAACATTATTAAGGTTGTGTATGTTCCAATATATCTAAGAATTTTCAAGAAATCCACTACTCAAGCATGGCGTAGTAACGCTAAGCAGAGCCAACAAAAGTAGAATAACCATAGAAGTTAAGGGGACACTATAGTTCGATCAATGCCAAATTACATCAACTTGGCAAACTTTTATACAAAATCTCAGAGAAAGTACGGCTGGATGCAGCCCAGGTTCCCCTTATCCAAGATTGGCACTTGATATGATTTACGGAAGTCGAATCCATCAATTGTTAAGGGATAATTAATGATATATAGAATCAATTCGACACTAAGATAACTTAATAAAAACGTAAGACACTTATGTTCAATTCCTTAAGCAAAGCTTGAGAACTCAACTCGTCATTCAACGGTTTAATAATAATAGATCTGGTACTAACGTAACGCATAACTAAATTAACTAAAGTGAAAACGAACTGACTCGCGATGACACGCGCGGTATAAGAACAAGAAGTAGCATATGTAAAAAAAACCAAACGTGTATTTTTATCATCTACTTTTTTTCTTTCACTTTCTCCACGAACGTTCAAGAAGAAAGTCACATCACCTATTACTCAAAAATAATCAAGATACTGGGCTTCTTCCATCAAAGAAACCAAATAAAAATTTTTTTCTTTGCTATTTAATTTTTAAGTTTATGCTATTAGGTCCTTACGAGCGGTGAAGAGTGATTCGGTTGCGATATCCAAAGTGTAAATAAGCATGAGGGTTGTGTATTACTGTTTGTTCCAATTAAACGGAACCATCATTAAGGAACGCTACTAACACAATAATTGATATATATATTCTCCTTCAAAATTAAATTCAAAATTGATTTTAGCATTTACGTCTGTCCGCCTATGTAATGTCTGTCTATGGTAAACATAAATGGAGATAGTTTCAAATTTGGTAGAAGCATGGGGACTTCTTACGTGCATGTTGTTATTGAAAAGGAGTCCAATCGTTCGAAGAACGCCCCTATAGTACAACACCTGTGAGAAGACCTATGCTTTTAAGATACAAAAAAAGTTGGCTTTTTTGCTCATTATGTATAAACCATAAGTACAAAAGTTAACGTCAACGGAGTTCGATTGGAACGATAGAGAGTTCACCAAACTTTTCATACGTAATCACTGCTCCATTCTCTTTGATCCAAATTTAGCGCACTCAATTTATATATCAAACGACTAGCTGGAATCTACACACTTTTACTATATAATGTTAAAAATTTAACCTTGTTACCCTTTCGAAAATGCTAAATAGTTCAAAAAATTAGCACTTCTCCGATTAAAATTTTTCATAGCAGTTTAGCACTTATACTCAACAATTTTTGTCACGAAATTTTAAAATTTATCAACTCACTGTAAGTTACGCGTTCTATGAGGAATGAGCGTAAAAATGGTTCGCTTCAGTTATTTTTAATAAATTTCACTCTTGGACCAAAACATATCAATGTGACATATTGCATCAAAGTATCGCGACTTGCAGCTTCAAAATAAGATACGTAACCAGATATCAGACGATGCACAGCCAAACAATCATGAATCGAATCGAGGAATGATTCTGAATCAATTGATATAGTAAAAGTCGACTTTTTATCTTAAATTCTGTTTGGTCTCTTTTTGGCTGTTGCATACATCAGCTTATACGTGGTGTAACATATACATACACGCGCAAATATTATATCAATTATAAAAATTGTAGCCATGAATATGAAAGCCAAGTACGAAATCGTAACAACTTTCATAATAACAACAGAAATCACGATACGGATTAAAACTGAAATAATGATAACAAAAGAGAAAGAGAGAGAGAGAAATCACAAAATAATGTGAACAAGAGAAATAAGTTATAATAATCGAAACTATTACAGCAACAACGATGAAAATGGCGATGTTAACGAAAATCAAAGAAATAAAAACAAAACATGCTTTAAATGCCGGAGTCCTTTTTACCTGGCAAACGATTGTAAGGGAGGACGACACAAATGAAACAAGGGATACTCATTGCAATCGATATCGAGGCAAACCTCGTCCATAATGGCAATAATACCTTTATGTGGCTGCTCCACTAAATCGCCTATTACCTGGAAATGAGTGCTTTAGTTAACTTTCAGAGAAAGGCGAAATTGTTCTAATTTTCTCATGTACATCAAATGTAAAATAAAGAACGTAAAGGTAAAGACTGCAAGTATCAGATATCGAAAACAGCATAAATCTTATGAGTTCCAATGTCTATACGAACATGAAAAGAAACTATAAAGAAAATAAAAATAATAGTCGCGCCGACCGTCGTTCTTTAATAGCACTATAAAATTATATATTGTGCGTTTCGAAGACAAAGAACATTCAGCCATTGTAGGCAATCAACTGCTAGATTGTTCTTTTAAATTACGCAATCTTTTATTTATCGATTTAGATCTTTCCGCAAAGTTGTTTTCTATTTTTTCTTCTAAAATAATTCACATTTTATTTAGGTACAGTAGATTATAATACTCTTCGCTCTGTAAGCTTTAATTATTTTGTTTAATAATCTTGTTTATCTTAAGGACCAGTTTTTTTAAATATAATTTTCGAATTCCATCGAAGCTACTATACGAAAATGAATTTTCAGTTTTAAGATTTTCAATTTTAAAGACAGCAATTTCTAGCTTCCAGAAGCGGAAAACATTAAGATATGGAATTTATGAAATAATATTTAAATATTTTTATTTAATGTACGCTAATAGTTGTCTTAAAAAAAATTTCTTAAACTTAACAGTTTAATTTCAAAATTTAGGGAAATTAAGTAATTTTATAACTTAACGATTATCTGCAATTACAAATTAAAACTGAAAAAAAAAAAAAACGTTAGCTACAGAGGGAGATAGAGATACAAAGATACATACAATATCACTTAAACTCATCGTTATATATATTAAATATATGTGTTATTAAAGCTATAGAGATATAAAAAAAATCATAATTTTCTTTTAATATTATCGATTGTTTCTTTTTTAATTTCTCATCACCATCATTGTCAATATGAAATTCTTTTTGTTTTGGAATATCAGCTAAAATGAGTGTACAATCACAGCCTTTTTGTTTAATCTATTAATTAATTATAAATTAATTTTAATTATTTGCTATAATATGCACATGAATGTATGGGTTTATGTGTGTTTTTGTGTACTTTTAGTTTACTTATTCACTTTTTACATTAACTATTTTTCTTCTTTGACATAAATAAATATTATTTTAGTTATAAATTTGTATTTGTTAATTTTAAATAGGAATTGCATATTTTATACGTGTTCATTTCGATTTCCATTCTTCATAAACGTATATCTCTGAAAATATTCTATACCTTAGTAATATTATTTTTTAAGGTATTATTAAAGCGCAAGTGTTTTAAAATTTTTATTCCAATTCTTTTTAAATCTAATTACATTTATTTATTTATTTGCTAACAGCACATTGCCTTGGAAAAATGTAATCAATTGTAATCAATAATTGAATTCATCAGTTAGTTATAATTAGACCTAAACTATGTATCGGTTTTGCTTTTATTAAAACATAGGGAGTATGCAACCAGAAAAGAATTCAATTCGCATTCAATGATCATCGTCTTATGAGAGTATCAGTTGTGGATCGACTGAGATATTAATTATGAAATTTTAGATCAGTACAGCCACAGATTGAAAATTATTTGCGAAAATGTTTATTGAGTCATTAGTTACAGCCAAGTGTTTTCCAGCGTCATAGGTTCACATTCTGTTGCTGTACAATATTCATTCATTTATTGGCAGAAAATTTTTGTTTATTGGCTTTCGCTAAAATCGATGACTCTAGCATCAAAAGAATGTGAAGAAGAAACAGATCTCTTCAAAATAAGCTTGCCATTGAAATAAAGGTTTACAAATGAATATTATCCATTTTTACGCAAAATAATCGTGGACAAATCACAATTATTTACAAATCTAAAGTTGATGTCGGTGTTAAATTAAAAATTAAAGGGGATTGAATGTGAGCAGATGGTGGTGTCCCAAATTTCTTATCTTCAAATATCATTACGAAATTTTGTGCAATTTCGTATTAGAAAAATATAAAATCAACCAATCGACCGACATGATGAAATTAACGAGCAGTTGGTTTTTTATATATATGTTTTTTCGGCAGATGTTAAAGTTTCTTATATATAGAATTTCTTTCTTTTCCAAGTAACTTACTGCTTGCAACACTTGTGTATAACCCTAATAACAATATGTATAGAAAACTTTGAGTTATAATAAGATTAACAAATAAAAATTTCCAAAAGAGTTGATGCATCTTAAATAATAACATTATAAACAGATGCGAGATAGTCGAGACTGCTGAGCTATTACGGACATGATTTCAAAGGTAGGAGGCGCTCATCGAATAGAGCAATTAAGTAGTTAATTGAATATGGTTAGGCTAACACTCGCTCTAATGCGCTAATTTCAAGAAATTTTCTAAAACATTTTGAGAAACTTATCCAGTTTTCTAACTTTAGCAGTAATTAAATTCGCTCACGTCATCCGTCATGTTCCACCATGAAGTGTGCGGACGGATAATACTAAGCCTATTTGGATTCTCTTTTTAAGGCATTAATGACAGCTGAATATCATTTCATACCATTCTAGATTTCAATAATGAAAAAATAAAATGATATCACTCGTTAATACGAATATACCAGCATTTAATGAAGAGAATTATTATATTTTAATTACTTTTGTCAAGTTAAGTACCATATTAAATTCTAATTATTAGAGTACGTTTAAAGCAAATATTTAAGATGAATATTAATTAACCTTTATTCCAAGGGAAATGCTTGGTTTACATCAAATGCATAAAAGAAATTATATTAGAAAAAAGAAATTTTTATCCGAGGTGAGGCATAAAAAAGATTAAATAAATTTTAAAGAAAAACCAAAATATAATTCAAAAAAATATAAAATATAAAATATGTGTTAAGCGCGTTGACAGCTTGTAACCAATAATCAGGTAATTGATGTTATAATTTGATTCTTAGACCCGTAATCGGTGATTCTGAAATAATTAATGTTAAAGTTTAAAAGTAACGTTTTGATACAAAAATAGTTGAATAAACTTTAAAAGAAATCAGATTTGAAAATTAAATTATACATTTATTGAGATCCATTTTTGAAAGAAGGAACAGTAATAATATAAAAATAATGTTAATTTTCTCGTTGATATTTTTTTATAAAAGTAAATGAAACGAAACTTAAGTTACGAAATACAATTTCTAATTGTTTTTACTTTGATCGGAATCTTTAACTGATTCATTGGAAAAGCCTTGTAAAAATTACCTCGAGTACAGCATTGTAACCGTAAAAACAGTTATTGAGAAGATCGTATTTAAATAGGAAATACTCGTTACCGTAATTGAAATATTTTAAGGCTACTACCGATCTCGGTAAACCTATTTTTTGGTAAAATAATAAAAAATACTAATCTTTTTAGTTCGAAATATGTTAATAGAACATTAATTCATAATAAATTATTTAAATGACAGCGTTCATGTTCATGATTTTATTGAAACCGGTTTCTCTGAGTCGGATAGTAATTAAAGAGAAAACTAATTAGAACAGGTTTAAGCATACAGGCTGTCGATTTTTTAAGAATTAACTAAGAATATAAATATATCATTTAAAAATAATTTAAAATGTTAAAGCTGCGCAAGGCCAACTATTAAATACTCTGCAGCGCTTCGCCTAACGCTATTCGCAAAGCCATCGTCTTGTTATTGCTTCGAGTATAATTTTTTATAAATCAATCAAAAGAAACAACATTTTACGGTACATTTTTTTTGTTTATGAATTTATGTACGGATAAAGCCTTGAGTCTTGATATCCAGTAAGGTGATAATCGCTATCGGTTGATGAGTTATTTTTGTTTAACGCAATTCAAAAATAAGCTCTTTGTAACATTTTTCTGAAATTTAAAATTTCATACGACGAACTATTAATGCGATTTTGACACAGGCACTTAGAGTTGCCTAGTACAGAATTTGCATTAACCTAATTCAAATAGAGAGGTTATTAGCGGGAACTTCCTTTCGAGATTTTCGTGATTGGTTCAACCCGTTGCCCTATGATGAGAAATTCTTGCTTGATGACTGAACACATTTATGTCCTCTTTGACTAGCAGGCCAACAGATATTAGAAGACCGAAATTAGGGTACAAATTCGTTGTTAGAGATGACTTTAATGCTAAGCATACTTGTTGGGGCTCAAGACACGAAAAAGCTAAGGGCAGGGAACTTTACATATGCATACAAAAAACTAGGATTTCCGTACTTTCTACTGGGAGTAAAACCTATTGGCCAAGTGATCCAAGAAAAATTCCAGATCTACTGGATTTTATTATTTATTTAAGTATTTCGGCATATCGTTTAGGCATAATAGAGTCCCACGATTTATGTTCTGGCCATTCGCCTCTTATAGTTAATTTCGACACGAAATCGTAGAAGGTGATGTCTTCTAAAATGGATATAAATTCTTTTAAGCTGCTTGTTCTATCGTTTTTTCTAAGAAACTTAAATATGACAAAAAACGACGATTATAAGCTTTCGAATGCTACAAAATACTTAAAAACACAAACAAGGAGACGCGTACCGATAAAAAACTCAAATGGCATATGGTGTAAATCCGATTCCAAAAAGGCAGTTGCCTTTTCAAGGCACATAAAATTTACCTTCCAACCTTTTTCTTTCAACAATCCTAAAGACGAAAAGAAAGTTGTAATGTTTCTTGACAGTGGAGCATATGTATCTCTTACGGATTATTTAAAAAAATATCGTTTATCTCGATTTTTCCGGGGCTGTTTTAGTTTTTGCGTATTATACTCGTCTAGTCGTCTCGTCGTCAGGTTGGACTAGCTCATGATTGCAATTTCAATTCCTCCAAACACAAGCATCACCTTAGGTAACGTGAATTCAGGTTTATGCATATGACTGTCGTAAGTGATTCACCTCATCACCTATATGTCTTCAAAAAAAGCTTGCTCCCGCTTATTGCACTAGCAGTTTGCATAAGGCTCGATGCAAATTTAATGCACTGAATTTTTATCTCCGAATCGCTGCTGAAATGAATCGAAGTCGGGCCATTAAACCATGAGCTACTCCAACCCGAGTAGACGATTGATTATACTGTCAAAATCTAATGCAATTGAAACTCACAATTAAGGTAAAGTGCTCAGAATCAATCAATAGGAAAACGTCGTTTTTTACCATGACAAGTGTACTCATCTTTAATGATTGAGAAAAAATTGAGAGTTCGGTTAAGATGATTGGATGCTCGACAGGAATTGGTTTCGTTCTCAGCATAGTTCTCTTAATAGTTTATAGTTGAGGCCTGGGAGAATCACTTGGTTCACGTATTTGTCCAGAAATCGCGGAGGGTTTATAGTAATAGCTTAAAAGCTATAGCAGAAACATTACCAAATGCTTTCTATCAAAGGATTTGTTTTAACGAAGTTAATTTTAGAAAGATTTGACGAAAAAACGCCATTCGCTTTTTGTGATCTGTTATTAATTTCACTAAAGTAAAGTTGTATATGTGCGTATAGGAATATTTTCCAATGTAACAAAAAATATCGTGCAAGAAAATATATATAAAATATAACTTATGAGAAGACTGTGACAATCAATTGAATTTAAATTGTGAAAGAAATTAAAATGAAAAAAAAAACACACAACTAATAAAATTACATATACAAGGAATTAAAAACGTTGAAGTAAACCTAACATACAATTAAATTAAAACTCAACGTAAAACATATGAAGTTTCTATATATAATATTGCTCCAGGCTAAAGAAAAATCAATTAACGAAGAATTATTCATAAAAAATAGAAATGAAAGCAAAAGTGACAGATACAGCTGCATTATTATTAGTTGTGTGTTCTTTACCTATAAATTGATGAAGCAGATGTTGACCTTGACCAAGTAACTAATAAACCCTCACCTCTTCTGCGTTCACGTTTGCTATGCAATAACACTTTGGTGCTTTCTTGCGGACAAAATGTTGTCCGCAACGTGGTAAACAGTAGTCTGCAACGGTAAAATTAAAAAGCAAAATTATAAAAAAAAAATTAATATTGAATCTTTTATATGATGGGCTTACCGAGGCAGTATGGCAACTACAGAGGATATAATAATAACTAACCAATGCACGGCGGATACAAGACAACGGAAAATCACCCAATAACTGGAAGGAAGGCCAAAACAATTGACGCACATAGAATTGTAGATAACAGAAAACAAATAAAAGGAACCTAAACTGAAAATGATCGAAAGCGCATGCAACATTGTCTGAGGAAGAAACAAAAGATTTAGTTTTATTTGCCAAATAAGAATCCAATCAACATACCCAAGAACGTATCTCAATGGCACCGTGCAATAAATTCGTGAAAAGACAGGAAGCGGTTATGGTAGTACCAAACTCCCATATGCCGACTTCGCTATCGGCATAAGCGTATAAAGCAATCAAAAACACCACTAAACTCTGATATAAAGAATCCAACAAGATAATCCAGAAATCATGTGGCTTATAAACGACACCCAATCGACCCTTGAAAATTAAAGGAAAGTAAATAAATTTAATTTAAGTTACGTTAACAACACACACAGTTCATTACATTTTTATAGAGGTAGGGATTTTTTAAGAGCAAATCCTCTGGCACACGTTTGTCATAGACACCTATTGCTAAGGGAGGCAGGGAAGTAAATATTAAATTGTAAAGCATTAAATACATTTGATCCATCATCACAGTTCCAGAAAAGCCACAGTGTAACTGATACCAAAATATTAAAAATACAAAGGCCTGCAATGTTGTTATTTAAAGAATAAGTTTCAGCAATTCCGAATCTTTAAAACTTACAGCATTTTTATAGAAAAAATATAAAATCATCCGCGACAATCGATCATAACACCAATAACCGTGATTTAGTAACAAACGCTCCAAATACTTAAACCGCGCCAAAGTAAAATCTGAGGCCATAACCGCTTGTGTACCCTCCTGTCCCGATATACCAACACCTACGTCCGCCATCTATCATAAATGCAACAAAGTTAAAATAAGTTCGGGATCTGTTATTCAGTTCTGTCGCTTAAAATACCTGTATCATCGATACATCATTTGCTCCATCGCCTATTGCTAATGTGCACAACCTGAGTTCCTCTTTTACCACCTTAACTAGATAAGCTTTTTGCAGTGGCGTTGAGCGGCAGCACAGTACAGAAGCGCAATTCATAGTTAATTTTAAAAACGGTCTTATCAGTTTCGATCTGAAAGTATCGAATGAATTTGTTCTTGAATTATTAAAACTATAATGATTACCTTAGGTCCAAAATAAAAGTTAATGTTTTGCCATCGACCACTAAAGCGTGAGGTTTCGGTCGTTCACTATTACATTGGAAAGTTGAGTTTTTTTTAACCTCCATATCATTTAAGTAAAAATTAATCGCAGCTTCTGCGGAGTCCCTGGAGCGGGCTGTTAATCTAAGAATTATGATCTTTTACAAAATCGGAATGGGATTTCAATATTTTACCTTTTGTCCTACCTTATCAATTCCATTTGCTGTGTAAATAGTTTTGCCGAATAGGCGATATTAATGGCTGTTTCCGGTTTATCGCCAGTCAAGACCCATATTGAAATACCGGCTGCGAGTAGCGCTGTTATAGTTTCTGGTACGCCTTCCTGTAAACGATCCTCTATACCAGTAGCCCCTAATAGAATGAGATCACTTTCTAATTTTGCAAAAGATTCTCGTAGACGACGTTCACGATTTTCCAAAGACATTTCAATTTCTTGATGTCTAGCCCACCAATCTGTATAATCTGCAGCTTTTAGATTACGTTTGGCCATCACTAATATGCGCAAACCTTCTCGAGCGTAATGGTCCAATTGCTGTTGGGTTTTCTCACGTATCGCCCCTTCTGGCGAATCAGGTGAGCAAGTACCCAATATAGGCATTATAGAACTGTCGGCTCCTTTGGTGTACAATGTGATTTCCTGAGTATCCGAACGTCTAACAACAATCGACATGCACTTACGACACGAGTCAAAGGGTAAAACTTTCAAGACTTCATATTCCACCAAACCTACGTTAGGAACATTAACTAATATATGGTTAGGACTGCGATTGATAAGGCAACAGTCATAACTATAGGCAGCATTGACCAAAGCTAATTCATCGGGACTTTCGGCTTCGTATAGTGGCCGACCGTCAGGTGTTTGACATGTTTGATGATTTTTTTGTTGTCTGCATCACAACAAATGACGCTATATTAATACTTAATTTTTAATTTTTGCTATTTATATTTAATAAACCTACCGCAGTTTATTAGCTAAACGTTTGGCATGCGTTCTGGCATTTAGAAATGTTGTTAAGCTAATTATTTTAGAATTTAAGACCGCTTTGGCTCTACCTGTTGGTGATATGGTTTGCGATAATGATTTCATCTTCATTGGTGGCGACTCCGAACTTGGCGTTGTCTCAGCTGAGCTACTAATTGGTGAAAGGGAGGGTATATGTTGCTGAATAGTGGCTGGACCAAAACTTAAGTTAGGCGGTGGTGATGGTGTCACAGAACGAGACTCAGATAAACGTATATAACGATCTGCTGGTATACCTGGAGCCAATCTGTTGCTGTTCAGTGGAGTTCTGGACGAAGAAGTTTCGCTTTGGGTTTGGGCCCTAACTCCTATTCATACATTTTTATTTTATTTATGCTTTTAATTACACCTCTCATATATAAACTCACCTTTCGAAGCTAAAGATTGGTCTGCTACTAAAGAAGTATTATTACTTTGTACTTCAATAATTCCACTGGCATTCATTATATCTCGATGTGGTCCGGCACTTACTATTACTGTGTTGCAAATAGCCAAAACAACTAAAAATTCCTGTATACGTTGTGAATTTTGCAACACATTCTGACTGGTGGAATTGAAATGTGCCAAGTCATTTAATAGGCTCGCATTTATCGTCAACGGAGGAGCTGGTGAACCTGGCTTGGAATACGACTTCTCCAATTCAGATGGTGGATGATTGTAATCGTTACCATTAACCACACACCGACGAAATAACATTTTATTTTCGGTGAGTGTACCGGTCTTATCCGAAAATATGTGTTGTATTTGCCCCAGCTCTTCGGTGATATTCATGGCACGACATTCAGTTTTTTTATTAGTATCATGATCGAAAAGATCGATGTTGTTGTGTATATGAAATACTTGTAAAATTTTGCACAGCTCTATGGTTACATATAGTGAAAGCGGTATCATAACTTGTAATATTATGATATATGTCCAGAACGTCAGAAGGCCTTCGTAACTGGGATCTACTTCAAACGGTAAGTAAAGCACAGGAAACTTTTGAAATGAGTTAAGCCACATTTTGCAACCTACCGCACCCACAACGCAGAGTATTAACAATATTATCACGCACCTTAAAGTTCAAAAGTAAGAACACAGCGTATATAAAAAATTATTTGAAAAATAAGAATTAAAGAAAGGAGTACATTCAAGCTCTTAATGAGCCAAATTAACCCGTTATGCGAACTAGCGGGCGGATATACTTCATACAGGAAAGACCAAAGGCAAAGATCCAAAAGTAAGTTTATGGAAGTGAAAGCGGATACTGCAAAGATGTACTCTGCCTACTCGGAAGTGTGATTTCGATGATTTCTTTTCTTGCACATTATTGATATTAACAATTAATAGTTCAATTCCAATTAGATTATTTTGTCACTTATAATGGACTACACGGACTTATTTCTTGGTTTTTCTACAAATGTAATTCACATATCTCGTGTATCTAAGGTCTAAACAATTGAGGACGTTAGTATTATACCGATTGTATCCAAAAGCTTCTATCTTGAATTTGTGGATTCTCTAGCATATTCGTACGGAATTAACAACTTTGCTTCTCCTTAAATAAACTTAGCATTACTTACCATATAACATCAATATTCATTTGCTGCTCCACTTTGGAACGTTTGTAACGTGGTCCACTATTGTTTAACATTGCTTTAGTTTCATGGCCGGCATATACTATTATACCTTCCACAAAATCAGTATTCTGTGTTCATTGAGAAAGAAACAAAAAGATATTAATCCAAATTTTTACGCTAAAAGAATTTATTAATGTGCAACAACAACAAACATACCTTAAGTCTACTTTCTCTTAATAATAAGCATTCGGTTGATATTGGTACTCGTTCACCCGAGGAATGGATTAAGGCCCCATGAAAACGATATAATTTTGTGGTGGGAGCATCTGCTTCTATACGGCTTATAAATTTACTGGGTGTAAATATATTTTGTTTATCGGTAAAACCACGCACCACCTGGTAAAATATTTACGATTACAACATGAATTCTATGAGGCATGTTAGGCACTTACCTCACGTCTTTTGAGATTTGTTTCACCATCCAAATCACAAGTATCAATATAACAGACACCGTGGCAGTCACTGGTACGCAATAACAATATATCTGCAGGTACTGTTTCATTATTTGACAAATGTACAATATCACCAACCCTAACATCTTGCCACTTTATTTTTTTATAACGCTCCGTTTCACTACGATAAATAAGAAATATAAATTCACTTTAATTAAATATTACATAAATTACGTGTGATATTTTTTGTTCTTAAATAAAAAAAAAACTCTTAAATCCACTTTTACAACTAATTACTTTAATGTTTTAATAAAAGTTGCTCAGCGTTGAGGCCGGAGACCACTTGTACGGTAACAGATTTTCTAAGCAATTTGTTTAACAGCTTTGTAAGAGCAAATTAAATCAATTTTCTACGCCCTTACTCCACAAGCCAAGTGCGCACCTATATGCAAGGGTGTGCCCTTCACATGGACGTGCAATAAGAAACATATCACAATCACGATACTATAAAAACTACACTTTTTTTTTTAATTAAAAATTTGGCCTTAAATTTTAGCCAATTACCTTAATACCATTCTTAGGCTAAATACTTGTCTTAGCTCTTAGATCCCGAAACGGTCTGTTCGTATAATTTTCACGAATGCAGGCGTTGTAACTTTGTGAGACCTACATGTTCTATGTATTAGTATTTTCTGTAGTATAGGAAAAGCGATGTAAATCTAATATTTGCAAACTTTGGCTTTTTTTTTAGATAAATTTAATGATTTAGTTAAAATAACATAAATATTAGTTACAATAATAGGTTGGCAACTAAGTAACTGTCGATTTCACTTATAGATGTCTCTCACTCCCATTTTTATGATAACCGTAAATGTTATGATCTTCTTCTTCTTCTTGTATATGTCATCTGTCATCCTTATCTAGCTGCACAAGTTCATTGCTTAGATATTTTCTTAGTTTTTTTTTTCCCTCAACATTAATGTGGAGTGCAAGCGTGAACATTTCCGCCATATTTTGGTTTATTATTTTCGAAAAGGAAAGAACGCAGTCCAAGCCGCGAAAAAGTTACGTGATGTATACGGTGATGAAACCCTTAAAGAAAGGCAATGACGAAATTGGTTTGAAAAATTCCGTTCTGGAAATTTTTCTCTTAAAGATGGCCAACGTTCAGGTCGACCTGCTGAGCTTATTAAGAATGAAAACAAAACCATTATCGAAGCGGGTCGTTATGTAACTAAACGAGAGATTGCAGAGAAGTGCAATGTTTTACATACAGTCATTGAGAAGCATTTAAAACGTTTCGGTCTCGTTAAGAAGCTGGATATTTGGGTTCCGCACGATTTGAAAGAAATTCATCTGACAGAGCGCATTAGCGTTTGCGAATTATTTTTTAAACGCAATGAATTCGGACCGTTTTTAAAACGAATAGTGGATTGTGTACAACAATGTCAATCGGAAACCATCGTGGTGTATGCCTAATTAGTCATCGCAAATTACTTCAAAGGCACATATCCGTCAAAAGAAGATTTTGCTGTCGATTTGGTGGGATTGGAAAGGTCCGGTGTATTTTAAGTTGCTTCCAAGGAACCAAACCATTAATTCGCGGGTCTATTGTCGGCAATTGAACAAATTGAATGCAGTGGTCAAACGTAAAGGTGTCATTTTCCACCAGGACAATGCTAGGCCGAACACTTCGACGAAAATTGATGGATCTTCGTTGGGAATTGATGGTATAGTCCTGATGTTGCGCCATCGGATTACCACTTATTTCGATCCCTGGCCAACTCCCTTTGTGGTAAAACTTTCAACGATGAGGACGCTGTAAAATCTTATTTAACTCAGTTTTTGGCCGAAAAGGATCTGACTTTTTACGAGCATGGAATTTTCAAGTTGTCAGAGATATGGCAAAAGGTCATCTAACCAAATGGAAAATACATTATAGATTAAACTTCATTTCAAGTAAAAAAAATCTTTTATTTTATTGAAGAAATCGGCAATTACTTTGTTGCCAACCCAATGTAAAATTAAACGCTATTATAAAAATTAGATGCTTGGTTAGGAAAAAATCATGCTTCATTAATATGAAATTTGCTTTTTTAATGAACTAAATTATTTCCCCGAAATGTGCGTCATCATGTACGTTGAGAAGATCAAACAGGTTATCGATTGAATGACTGTACTATTGTTAAGCTTATGACACCTGAAAATTAGATTTTCAGCAGACTCTCTTATATTACATACATATATCACCTGGTGTGGCTCGAATCATTTCCAAACATATCTTATCATAAGTCTATAAGGTGTTTTGATCTACCAGAAATTGAAGGTCACGCCCGATGTTCAGACATATACCAGAATACTAATTTCTATTAGACGTTGAATTGATTTTGTAACAAAGTCAATCGCTTTGGGCTCTCGCAATATCCTCATATTCATCGCGAGATTTATTTCAAATTTTATTTATTTCAAATGCATTTTGCTTATGCGGATCTTTTTTATCTGTCAAGGATAAGGCTGCTTTACTGTCTTGCGGACGCGATTTTTACAGTATATCTTATAGCAAGTAATTCAATGAAAGTCAACGATAGTCTTTCCAATATTTTGACTTCATGCGATGCTTTATACAGAGCAGCCAGACCCATTAATAGCAATAGTGTCGTTAGTGGCACATATATCATAGCAGTTTTTGTGATATTACCTTGCTTGGAAAATTATTTCGTTTTTTGTGGTCACAACGAAAGGCAGTTTTCTTCCAGTGCATAAATATTTTTCTAATTCAATAAATTTAATTTAATTTGGGCGACATTACGAGACGTTACTCAGCTGTCCTCCTCATAAATTAATGACTTTATTTTGTCGCCATTATTGCAAATCATCAGCATCTCCAGCATCCAAATTGTCGTATCGATTTTGTAAACCATTTTTGGCGCTGACGGTGGTCTGTCAATGTATCTTCTCTATAACTTTTCTAATAACTTTTCTCTTGCTTCAACAGCAGTTTTATCTTTTCGATGGTAAAAAAGTAATATACGACGTAAATGCTGATTTCGATCTTCCATATTTCGTAGTAGGGTAACAACCGAAAATAACTGCTTAAAATCAATCGAACTTTTTCACGAGTAAGTCTACTGCTACATTAGCTGTCAAAATATATAATGATTAAGCGGCTTAAGTGTAAAGTTGGCTGAAGTGAAGTCCTTTGTTGAAAAAAAACGAAATGAGTTTTCGAACAACCTTATGTGTGAAAAACTTTCACCTAAGAATGTTTGACATCGCTTCGTCGTGAATGGAGATTCAAGAAGATCTAAAAAAAACCTTACGTATGTTGTCAAGATGATCCCAAAAGGGAACAAGGTTGATTTTATCAAAAGTGTGATTGCAAAAAGTACACGTACATGAAACTTCATCGCGTAGTGGCACAACTTTCTAATATAACGAATATTTCACAATCAAATCAAACAAACCAACAATTAATAGATTTTATAGGAATTAAATTAAAACAAAATAGCGAAAAATTAATTAAAATTAAAATGATAACAAATGTACGCGTCAGATTCTTAAAATACATTAAACGTGAAAAATATTCAAACTTAAGCAATTTGTCATCTAAAAAACAAGTAAAAACATTATAGTCGGCCAAGTCTAACCACTAAATATTCTACACTACTTTGCTTAATGCACCTTTTAATTTACTTCCGTGGGAAAATATTAAAACTTATAAATATATTGTACAGTGGTATTCAAAACATGTGTGGTCCAAATTCGGTGCAATTAATTTTTATGTCAAATTTTCATCATCGCTTGTATGGTGTAAGGATTAACTGAGTTTTTTTTACGTCTAATCATCGGAATAGCGCACGCATTTCAACCGGCTATGGGTCGTCGGAAATCGGGTTGGTCCAACGCCTTGCTACTCTTCTAACTATGACTTATCAATTATTTTAAAATATGCTTGATGTATAAAAGAAAAGCGTAAAAAATAAAATGAATAGAATCGGACAGAGGCATCACGTATAAAAGGGAGAAGGACGGACGTTTATTTCGGACGGAACTTTCGGATCTACTACGTGTTCTATCAACTTAGTAGTCCTCCGCTTCCGGCGAATTCATTTTTCTACCCTTTCAATTATTCATTTCAATATCAACGTACGAATGGAATGAGATAACAACAAAAGCAGGAATGACTCCTTACAAACGAATTAATAAATCAGAAATTAAGTTCTTTAAAAATAAGTTCTAATTAATAAAAATTATATTGAGTAAATGCTAAATAATGAATACTTTAAATTCTGTATTTATCAATAAAGAAAAATAATCATCGATTAAGGAATAAACTCGCCACGAATGTGTATTCTGCCTTCTGTAATTTAAAGAAAAATTAAGAGAAAGTTAAAAATACAAAAATGAAAGTAAATAATTAAATTAAGTGGATATATTTTCTTCTTGTTGGTGAGAGTTCGAATCAAAGTTAATTAATTAATTTCGCACAATTCTAACGCAAGTCTATCGTTCTGCAACCTACCAGAAGATGGCTGAATGAATTCAAGGGTGATGGGACTGTCGCCCAGTCCTTTAGGATTTCTTGTTTATCGCCTTGTTTTCGCGGTCACATCTCGCGAAATCTGCCACAATTTTAATGGAATTCACAAAGCTTTTTTTTCCTTTTTGTATTGTAAATGATCAGATTCGAACTGATAAGCACAAATGTGTTTATGCCGGTATTTCACAAATATATATTTTTTTGCCAACATAATAACGTTCCAAAAGTCTTTCCTTGGGATTTTCGCACAAGTCTTTTTTTTTCTTATTATATTATTTAATGAAAATCCGCACAAATTGTTAAAAAATTTTCTTTTCTATTTTTTATTTAAACCCACCACCGAAAGTGAAGGATATATTTCATTTTGTCATTTGGTTTGTAACTACCAAAAGGAAACTTCGGAGACTCCACAAAATGTACATATTCTTGATAAGCATTTATTCAATTTACCCAATAATTTTTAGGCGGAGCATTTATACTACGGATTTTACTAATGTCGCTAAAACTAGGGTGTCGCCGCTCACTTCACTTTAACTTACAGTTAAATATC
This sequence comes from Glossina brevipalpis, assembly GCA_000671755.1. Taxonomy (NCBI): domain Eukaryota; kingdom Metazoa; phylum Arthropoda; class Insecta; order Diptera; family Glossinidae; genus Glossina; species Glossina brevipalpis. The sequence goes on from KK351249.1 coordinate 239,912, forward strand.
GTATGTGCGCATGTATATACATAGGTGTGATGCATATGCGATGATAATACGATATCGTTGTTTTCTGAAAACTTTTCATGTCATTAGACATTCTTCTTTGTAGTTTTAATTTCAATTTTTGCGCGACATTACGAGTATCTCTTATCTTTAAAGGGAACTTTCCCTAATTAATTACTACTATCAGTGACTAAATTATGCCTAGAGAGGCTTATCTGTAGAGGCATTTTTACCATTTACCAAAATTCCGTGGATCTCATTTCCGAACCGATATATGTAAATAAGGTAAATCTCTTTTCGGTATATTTTAAAATCGTATAATGTATACAAGCTGGTGACAGAGAATGAATGGAGAGCGAGAGAGACAACAAGCCGAAGAGGACTTCTTTTTACCTATGAATTAATCTAACTCGCTATTTCAGTATTAATAACGTCTACCTCAAGTACATGCATATCGTTTCACATGGAGTTAAGAAGTATTAAAGCCAAATACAATATATCCTCTTGTTTACTCTTGAAAGCTGGAAGTGATTCGTAAATGCTTGCAAGTGAGATGGAAATTTCCAAAGAACATTTTATTTCTCATTTTAACTCTATAGCAGCCACTTCAACTATAATTTGTTTATTATTAATAATTCAGTAGAAAAATATTTGTTTCGATTCATTTCACAACCCATCTGTTTAGGTGACCCCAGTGTTTGATTTATTATAGTTTGTATTTATATTTCCTTGGGATGTTACATTTAACATATAAATTATTTCTGTAACATGAGTGGGTGCTCTGCGCCATTAGACTCTCACTCTCCTTTTCTCTGTTTGTCTCTGTCACAACACGAAATATTTTTTATTATAATATGTATACTTTTAATAACTATTATCGGAAAAATGCGTTCAATTCACATGGTGTGGTCGACGTCTCCATTTCCATTCATACCACTATGATTCAACATAAGCTATTATATAAAAATTAATGTGAATAGAGCAAAAGTACGAATTGAAACAGACAAGAAAAATTGATGACGTTTCACTTATTTATTATTATTATCATTACAGTTGTTTGCTACAGCGTAAATTTAATGTACAACATAAAAAATTAAACAAGAATTAAGGCATATAATAGCACTCAGAGGTTTGCCCGGAGAGGATAGCCCATTTTATGACTATTATAGAATCGAGTGCCGGATCGATGAAGTAAGCATTTTTATTATACATCAAAAGGGTGGGTACGACCTCATAATACCTCTTGAATCTATATGGAATGATGATGGAGATACCCGAATGAAGGAAGGAAAGGCAAGGAAATTAAACCTTTAACCAACTTCGATACAAACACTGCACCTACCATTTGGAGTCTTTTTTTCGGATATGGGCAGATCAATAAGCTGTAGCCTGCTAACACAAGTCGAGGATCTCAACCTAGGCACCGAGGTACAAAAACTAAAAAATTCCTTTGTGTCGATTCAATTTGAACGATATAGTTCCTATAATTAGGTGACCAAACCACTGAGGCATATTCAAAAGTTATCCTTACAAGCGCCTTATGTAATCTTTTGGTGATATAAGGGTCACAAAATTCACTTTCGCTTTATTTACAACTGATTCAATGTGCACACGAAATCCCAATTTAGAATCCAGTATAACTCCCATATCACAAAAGCTGGTAGCATCGTCAAACTTATAATTGTGAATGTGCAGTAGATAGAGAGCAGGTTATTGCCTCTTCAAAAACTGAAAATCATTGTGGGCTAACAATCTAAACTTTCGCGAAATGACTTCTTCGGACTAAGTCAATGCAAATGACCTAAGTATATTACTGCTGCCATCGGTATATCCACAATTAATAATAAATACTGCACAATTTCTACTCTGCATTACGTAGGGCTTCAAGATTCGTTCCAAGGCATATATGGCTTTTATATTAATTACACCATACACTAGAATAATATTATTGATTTGTTCGGATGTATTCAGCACCCAGAAAGGCTTAAGATAGACTCGATTTCCATTACATCGAACTGTTCAGAATCATTCCCTGAATTTTAGATAATCTGTCCGTGTAATCTTGTCTTTTAACCTACAGGTCGTAAACGAAATTTCGTCTATTGGCCCAAGGACGAACGCTATGGGCCATGGATTCCATCGTAACTTTGTTACGATCGCTCCGCATATCATGTCCCATACGAAAAGAGTTATTATATAACAAAAATCGATAGAAACTAGTCTTTTCGTACATAAGATAAATGTGAAAAATTTGGATTTTGGATTTATTTATGAGGCAAATGAGCCCTTATAGTAATTTGACTTAAAAATTAACTTTACTGGATTTGGAGCACGTACTTTTCGGATTCCATCCCAAATAAGCCTTCTCATGAAAAGTAGGCCTTAGTATGACAAAAGTGTCTGAGTTTTAATCTTGAATCGTAATGAAAATTGATCCGTAGCAGTAATTGGACATAAAATTTAACTGCATCGAATTTGAATCACATATTTTTTGGGCACACAACACCATATAACACATTTATAATGTTTCGTGTCTTCTCACGAAAGTAAGTTAAGAATTGTGTACGGTTGGCCGATGATAATGTTTTCACATGTTTTTATATATATTTAGTTTTTGACGTGGAATTTCCCTTTGTACTTTGTCGTTTCGTGTTTCTCTTAGAAAGAGAAAGTAGTAGTAGCAGTAGTCCCGCGGTACAATATAATATTATATTTATTTGCAAATCATTTGCGGGTTTGAAGTTAGCTTGGCTTTCAGAATTAAAGATAGCCTTTGATTGCAGAGTAACAACGGACAACAAGGCCAACGAATGTCATGGTTAAGATAATTGTTTGTAAATGTTTCGCGCGCGTAAACGGTAATATGTGCATTTGTGTGTATAAGTAGGTGCTGCGGCTTATATATGTCGCATATGTATTTATAAAATGGAAAGAGCTGAACAAATAAAACGTATAATATCATGTCACGTTTCGTACGTACTACATCTACGTACATATAAAGGTCTGATATGTACGTATTGCAAAAAGACACGCGTTCACTATTAGCACATTACCATTAGTATAGTATGTTTCTAAAGCAACATAGCTGTAAAATACACCCACATGGTAGAAAGTTTATCAGAAGTAAAAACTTATATTTATCAATAAGTTTAGTCATTACTATGAATGCATTGTGTTGTCAACTTTCGATGAAAACAAATCGCTCTGTTTTGTTCTGTTTGGTCTGTTTTGAAAAACAAAAAATGAAAACAAACTAACTTAACAAGAAATTTTAAGTTAATCGAATTATTTTTGTTTTTATATCCTACACCGCTTCTTGTACAGGATATTAAATATTTGTTCGGTTATTCGGAAGGGTTTTCTTTTGTTATATCGATCTATTTAGAATCATTTTCTGAATCGATTTAAAGCTTGTCTGGGTCCAATTTTTGAGATATTTGGACGAAGTTTGGTCTACTGATCTACCTTTCCTTATATGTAAAATCAGACTATAAAGAAATGTGCGTTTTGAATCTTTTTCCACTTTTCTGATCTGTAGCTGTAGCTGTACTGTAGCGTCAAAAAACAACGTTTTTTTTCTCAATTTCAAAAGGTAGCTTTTACTTATGGATAATAAATCAAGTTGTTTTTTGGAAAATAAATATATTTCCAGAGGAAACGAAATTTTTTGAATAATTTCGTTCCAATTTTTGTCCTGCTTCATTTTATATAAATCAATAAATAATGTCAGTGTCCCTAGTTCTTTTTGCAAGTCTTTTTTTCCTAGATTTCTTTTAACACCACCTATTTGGGGTTTTTTTATAAAAATCGTTCGGATAAATTATATTCTTTTGGTTGGAAAGAATATGAATTTCGATATTTGTTTTATATTTATATTTTTTGCAACCGCTATAATTGCTGTATATACATTTTGCATATAAACACAGTTTTGAATGAAGCTTGTTCCATCCAATATTGGTATAATTTGTGGTACAGACATTATTTATTAATTTAAATTTTTCTCTTACGAGATCCCCAGTGAATTTTATAAAATGACTATAAGAAAGCTGAAAGCTATTTTCGTACACATTCACGTGATGTATGGAATTCACTAGTTTAGCCGCACTAGAGTCTCTAACTTAACTATTTTTCCATAGTCGGGTTATGCTGTGGTACTAAATTTCAAAAAATTCTTAAAAATACTTCTGGAAAGCCGAATTTGAATTCACCCTTATTTGAAAGCTATTTTCATACTCATTCACATGATGTATGTGAATATCGTTGGAATTTTCTAGTTTGACCGCACTATACACTCTAATATGGCTAATTTTGTTTGGTCGGCTACGGTCAATATAACGATTTTCAAGCATTTATTGAAAGGATTTCACTAAAATAGGGGGTTAATTTCGTATGTAATTTTAAAGATTGTTCCATGTAGATTCACATGACATTTTCAAAAGTTTCCTAGGTATCTTAATATGGACGGAGTGGGCTTCCAAATCCAACAAGAGCTTGACGATAATTGCTTCACATATCTACGTTAATGCTTTTACAGAGCTCTGTTAATGTTAATGGTAAATGTCTTTGCTAGTTAAATTCGAATTTATCTTCACACCCATAGTTTTTGTCTGCTTGCGAATTTTTTGTAATCGAATAAAATGGATCAAAGAATCTGTATTAAATTTTGTGCAAAAGAAGGCTTTAACTCACTTAAAATGTTAGCCGTACCATTTAGTGGATTTGCTTTGAGCAACAAAAAATGTTTATAAGTGGTGCGAGCTCTTCGCGGAAGGCCGAAAAGATGTTAATGGCAATGCTCACTCTGGACGCCCCAGCAACCACTCAAAACGTTAGAACAGTGTAGAGAATTGCTATGAAGAATCGTCGAATCAATTTCAGACAAGTTCCTGAGTATGTCGGCATATCGGTTGACGTTTTTTCGGATGTTTTGGGCATAAAACATGTTGCATCGAAGTTTGTCTCGAAATTGCTAAATTTCGTCATTGCTAGTTCGTAATTTTTGGGCCAAAACCAATACAACAAGGGTGGAGTTTTGCAACGATTAGGGAGATAAAGACCGCATCGCTGATAGACCTCAAAGTCATGCCAAAAAGCACATATTAAAAGTGTTTCAAGGATTTAAAAAAAAAACTGGCACGAGTGTATCATATCTGAAGAGGATTACTTTGAAAGCGGACAAAATAGATGTTGATGAGTGAATAAATAGTTTTCGAGACCAATAAAGTTCAACCTTTCTTTTTTGAACATACCTCGTATGTATTTTTGATCAGCATTTTTTTTTATGTGTATCCGTCTGCGTCATGTCTATGCTAAGCGTTCTCCTGATCTCAAAAATTATTATACATATCGGTTTCAAATTTAAAACATTGTAGGTTCTTGCAAGCAGTTTGGTATTCGAAAGGAGCCAATTCTCTGAAAGGACACGTCCACAGTACAACTTAAACTTAAACCGAGAAACCTCTGTTTTTAGAAGAAAAAAAAAAGAGATGCGTTTTTTGCTCATTACGGTACAAAAATTGAAAAACTCGAACACGCCCACCCGATATAATTGGTTACTGAAATTTAATATTTTTGTTCAGAGTTCGTAACATCAAGAAAGAAGTCTTGGAGAACCATAAGGTAGATATATTCTTGATCAGCATCAGATTTAGATTCGATTTAAGCATGTCCGAACGAAGATGTAGGATTCAAATTTGGCGAAAACATTAGAAGTTCTTGCAAGCAGGTTGGCATTGAAAATGGCCCAAACTGGTCAAAGGACACGCCGACAGTATCGATTCATGTATTACATAATAACAAAGTATTCTGCTTATGGCGCGGTGAATAGGTCGGCTGGCTATCTATTTTTTCATTCATTCATTTTTCCACGAGTAATATACCACGACTACAATATTGGTGCCACCACAACACTAATTAAATGAATTAATTGCAAATAACCAACGAATCGAACTGAGTTTTGTAATTGCCAACATAACTATGCGTCCGCATAAGCATTAATGCCGCGAACAATAAGTTTCTGCTTATTAGAAGTTGATCAACTTCATTTTTGCAATTGACTTTCGTCTAAACCTGCTAAATATTTATAATGAGTTCACATGCTGTTATCCTTAATTCATAGAGTGTTCGAGCGCGGAAAACCAGCAGATAAGGTCAAATCTAGATAATATCTAAAAATGAACAAAATTTCTATGCATCGAATATTGGATGACAAACTTTTTTGGTCGTTGCGTATGGGCCTAAAACTTAGAGTAGTTTATTGGCTGAGGTACTAAGTAACTTTCTAATTGACAATACAACTGAAACATGAATTAAAAACCTTTCACTTGACCGTATTGTTAGCGACGCGACCATTTATTTTTTAATTATATTGATACACGCTATATTTCACATGTTGTATTAACTAACTAACACAACGAACGAACGAATATGATAATGCACATGAAATCTTGTTATAAGTTCTGAATGTTCATACTTTTTTTACGACAATTGAAAGGAATTATTGTCTACGCTGGATAATAGTTGTGGTCTTGTCGTTGACGTTGTATTTATTGTTATTAAACAACATTTTATCAAGTTTGACCCTTAAAGGACAATCATTACAATGCTTCCACGAAATTTTAAATAATTTTTTGTTCTTTATATAACTATCTGCCAACCATGTTCCCTTCTCTTCGTTTATAGGAACAAAGTCCAAATAACAGTAAGACAGGTAAAAATATTATATTCGGCTATGCCGAATCTTTTACGCCCACCATATTTATCTTAAAAAAACGAGGAAAAACTAAATTGTAATAGGTGGGCGTGGCATTGAAAGAACTTCCAATGTTTCTTTCAAATTTGAAGCTGGTATCTTCAGTTTTGCGGCCAGGAGAATGTTTACCACAAACGGACGGACAGACGGACATGCTCAAATCGATTCTAAATTTGATGCCGATCAAGAATATATATAATGTCTGCGAAGTTTCCTTTTGGTAGTTACAAATCAAATGACAAAATGAAACATACCTTCCACCTGCGCTGGTGGGTATAGAAATTACAACAGAAGTTTTTGTTTTTTCCTTCATATTGGAAAATGTTTGTTAATTAAACGATATTTTCAGTGCATACAGGGAACTATTATTAAGTGAAAAGCCAAACTTAATCCATTGAAATAAAAACTTAAATATGATTTAATTATATTTATTGGAAAATGCGAAACTCACAAAGAAAATGTTATTGTTTTAATCGGATCAAATACTTATTAGACAAAGCATACGCATGCTTGGATTTTTTTTTAATTTTAAAATCTTTAGAAAAATCGAACTTTTTCTTTTGCTTAACAGATGCTTCCGATTCTTCAAAACATCGGGAAAAGAATTTATCATTCCCAAAAAAAAAATGTTTCTTTGAAAATGGGAAGGAAATTAAACGTTTTCAAAATACAGCCTGCATTTCATGAGATAAAAAATTGTAGAATAAAAATATTTTTATTTTTACATTGAAAGTTAGAACAGCTACGTTCCGTTCCGCGGTGGTCCTTAAATTAAACATACCTCCAAAGAGTGCCTCCGATATTGCTGTTTTTAAAATTTCACCGAAATAATTTTTTTTTTATATTTTTTTAATGTACTTAAAGTATTTTGCTAATATGTTGTGATTTTTGTCAAAAAACTCGTTTTTTAGCTCAGTGGTTTGGCCTCTTCAATTCGATAAAATAATTCTAAAAGGAATTCATTTAATATATTGAATGAATTGGAGAAAATAGGACGACTGTTCTTAAGCATTGAGGAAAATTTTATTATTTGCGAAAAAAATTGATTTTGATGATTGATGTTAGAAATTTTCGATATCAATCTTAAATAACTTTACATTCGTACTCATATCCATTCGCGAATAAAGTGCGTAAAGCTTGACACAATAATATATCGGTTATGTCCATACTGCATTACATGTGATTTTTCTAATGGGACTATATTAGTATCCGTAAATTATAGAAACACATGCCGGACATCCGATCATTATGATCAGGAGTTTCTATCAAGGATAGGTTTTCATCATCATATCATATTTTTCTATTTTGTATTGATATCTTTCGATTTTGAATAGCAACAACAAGTCATGGGTTAGCAGCATTCATTAACTATACAAACTTTTTCTGATTATGATCATAAAACTTCTCGAACACAAAGTTGCTATCGAGTAACTTGAAAAAATTCATGTACTTAGGATGGAGAATATAAGCGCCTTTAGTTTTAAAGTATATACGAAATGTTGCCAAATTTTTTGAAAATGCGATTCCAAATATGTGCTAGATGTGGCGTTAACCAAATGGCTCTTCTTAAGTGCACGCATGTATTTATGTATAAGAGAAGCTGGACGAGAAAATAAAAAAATAGTTTCAAACCGAATGCATTTCTTTCCTCTTTTGATATTGTGTTTTACTCTCTTCTATTATATTGAAAACAGCATTGATATTTAAGCATGATAAAAATTCATTTTAACTTTTTCACTATTGACGGACCATTTTACTGACATCACCAACGTCTTTTGTTCGGTAGCACGTTGTACTTTTCTATCGCATCCATAGCTGAGGAGTTAAAGCGAATTGTAAACTGTTCAAATTGTAGACTGTTCAAATATCCATTTTTTATAAACCGGTTTCCATTTTTTTTTTTATTTTTTATTTGATTGTGATTTCAATGCCATGTTATTTATTTTCGTCTTATAAACGCGTTCGTACATACGTGTACATACATAATCATTTGTGCAGTTTATTTTCGTAATAAAAGTGTAAATTATTTCTTAAATTGAAGACAAAAAAAAAAAAGGAAAAAGAAATTCTGAAAGATTTGTCTTACTAATGGTTATTGACTTTTCCATTCATGCTAACGTAGCGTTTTTTAAGCAAATCGTAAATTTTCTTAAGTATACCAAATATAGAATTAATTGCATTTTACAGAATCTGCCAATCATATAAATAAATAATAATATAAATAAACCTTCCATTGTCTCACATAATTTTTAAATTTTATTTTTAAATTCACCACTCAACACATTAAAACTAAAGTCCGCATCGTTTAATACGAATAACAGTTGAACAATTTTATTTCATATTTGGCCTTTTTAAGTTATAACTATTATTTTATAAATTCATGGAATGAGTATGTAATTGAACATTTCTAAAATAATGATGGAGAGTTGAAGAACATACCAACGACAACTTTTTATATCGAGGGTGATGAAATAACGAAGTTTTGCGCCAAAAAATGTTAAGAAATCCGCAGCCAAGTCTATTATATCTACACACATTTATATTAAGAAAAAAGTCTCAAGGACTTCATAGTTGTTGCAAATGGTGTAAGGAAGACAATCATCATCTGTGACGGGTAACGAAAAAAACTGTGTAACGCGCTGGACAATCCTTTAAATAAAATTTATTTTATACAATTTTTGGTTTTTCTTTTTTTGTTAACAATCAATTTTACTGCAAGACTTTTTGAAATCCAATTACAGACGCATTAGCACGAATGCTCCCTTTCCTAAGAAAAAAGAATGGATGATAATAATAGATATGCCAAACGACGACATCTTATCAATCATTACAATCATTGGCGGGTTTTATTTACATTACGCATAATGCTACAAGAAAGGTTTGCTCGATTGTTCTTGCTTACGAATCCCTTTATTCTACTCTCGCGCATGTTTTTCTTACGCAAATAAACCTAGTGATAGAGAAATTTATTGCTTTCTATTTCTATTCTATTCTCTAACACCAAATATGCATGCGCGCGAAACGATCACGCTAACCACATACCAACTACGCCACCGCAAACATTGTTGCCAAATATATGTTTTCGTGTTTTGTAATTTGCTTACATGAAATTTAGTATTTATTTCTATATTTAGAGAAAAAGGGAAAGAGAATATCGACTACAAATAGGTAAGGGTCTGCGTACTTTTATATGCTCATATGTAATATAATATACATATAAGCAATGTTTATGAAAAGTGTTTATACACATTTACGCTGACCTATAAACATGGTGGTTTGCTCATTTGTTGGCGTGGCCAACTCTTTCCACTATTTGCCAGAGTTACCCACCTTTTGTAATATTTAACTTACTCTATCGCTTAACGCTTATGGCAGTAACACATATAGTATTCTATAGTATAGCTTTTATGAACTTATGGAGGGACAGTGTGGACCAAAACGGGGGCCCGAGTTTGGTCCTTACAATGTTTAGATGAAATTAATATACTTCCAACCTGTCGGTAGTGAGACATGAAAATATGTGAATGAACTGATGGATTACAAACATCTTATATATCAGAAAGTTTGATTTCTATATTATAGCGGCCGTAACCAGACACGAGAAAGATTTAAAAAGAACAATATCTGCTAATTATGGAACGGTTTGACAGTAATCATTCCGATAGTGGGAGGAAAGTAGTTAATATAGGCCGACATTTCATAACAGTTAAGAATATTTGCGAAATCTGATATCTACATTTAAAAAACATACTTAAAGTAAAAATCAAATACATTTTCGAAAAGCTACATCTAGATAAAATTTTGCCTATTGCCAAAGAGAATGAATAACTGCAGTTGATGCATTAGCCAGTTTGACACGTTATAGAAATTTTGACACGATAAAAGAGTAAAAGACATTTTTTGTTAAACAGAGGGCGGATCAATACATTACAACAAATTTCTGTTGATATTAATATTAAAAAAATACTTTTTCTCATTGTTTGCCATTATTTGTAGGCACTACTGAACACTTGTTTTTCTTTTCATTAAAAAAAGTTGTATGACGTATGAAAACGTACAAGCGCTTTTAAGGGCATATAGTATCCGGACTGCATGTAAAAGTCTGCGTTTATACATTTTTGCAATAGGATGTACGCAAATGTAGTACTCTTTTCTTTTTACTCATTTATGCGTATATTTTTATTACCGTGTTACGAAAACCACATGTCTGACAGAATATATCTGCACGAAAACAGACTAATTCTGTAAAAAAGTTCTATGCGAAAATAATAACAGCAATTAAACATTTGCGATGTTTCACCTACCGATGTCGTAAACTAAAGGCAGGCGCCTTATTCACTAAAAATAAACAGAAAATCTCAAGAAACCCAACAGGTTAAAGAATTAACAAAAAAAAAAAGCAAAATAAAATGTGGTGTTTACGACTTGTTTTGAAAAGGTTGCACGGATTTAAGAAAAACAGGTGTATTTTCTTAATGATGTTTGTTTAATATAATAAAAGAATCATTTAATTAATACAAAGGGTGTGAAGTTATACTTAAATATAACTAGCAAAGTCACAAATCAAAACTGTTAACGGAAGGCTCTTAAGCGACTAACAGAATTCTGTTAACCAAAGTCTTGGAAGAATTTATATCAAATATAGTTAAAATAGCAGTATTTTGGAACTTTTTTGAACGAATATGATGAACAAAAAATCAATTTTTTTGATTGGGTAAAATTTGATACAAGACAGTTTTTCGGCTATGTCAAATATGACATTCAAAAAGCGGAAGTTTAATTTTCCATCGTGGCCAAACCAAGTGCTGCGAAAAAAAGAACCTGGTTTTGCGTAAATCCTTAGTGAATACCCTTTCCAACGATGTATAGCTTATATCAAGTTGCTTTCCGAAAAATTTTCCGCCACAACAAATTTCCGCTAGCAGGAACTTATTTGTACAACGAAGTGTCCGCCACAAAAGGGTTTCCGAGACAAAAAGGGTTGCCCCACAAAAAAGTTTCCGCCGGCAAGAACTTTCTTTTTTTCGCAGCTTTCGCTTTTTGAATGGCAACTTTGACATAGCAGAAAAACTTGTTTATATCAAATTTTACCCCAGTAACAAAAATTGACGTTTTCTTTCTTCACACCCTTTTTAAGACAAACTTTTAAGCAAATAAAAGATTAACGTTCCAGTTATGTTATGCAAAAAATTAAAAATTTTGAAAATACAGCAATTAGGGAATGGTCTTCGGGAACACTATGTTTTCGCTGTGGTCACGATATCTTTATCTGTAACCGAAAAAATAAATTGTTTCTGTAACTGAGTATGATTTATGCTTGATTTTGGATTTTTGGCAAGGTTGTATGTAAAAACGAGTTGATTTTCAGTCAAATTTGCATCATGTATTGTCCGCCACAAATGTTAAATTTCGATCAAAAAAAAAATTCTTCGTTTGGCTCTGGCGAATCCTAGTAAGAAAAAATGTGCAAAATTTCGATAAAACAGTATTATTCATTTGTGAAAAATCGTGTCCAACTACTTCAGAAATACAGTTTTGAGAAAAATTCTTTTAATCTTTTTATATAGCAGTAGAGGGAATTTCTAAAAATTCTCCCTCTTCTAAGATAATACTTTGATTGATTTAAAACTTTACAAAAATATTCCTGATAGCCCCCATGAGAGGTAGGATACGAAAAATATTAATATTATAGACCAATTTTCATCATAAAACATAAAAAATTATAAATTGCTTTTCGTAAGTAAGAAGGAAGTTCAAAAAAACTTAAAATTTTTCACATTGAACTTTTTTCATATAATAACTTTTTTTTTTGGAAATGGGATCACCCAATCCATTTTAAATATGGTTCGTCCTTCGGCCAAAAATGTAACAAAGTTCGTGAAAATATGTCGAAAATTGCGACCTGTATAAAAAGGATATCTTCTCAACCACAAGTAAAAGATCATAAAACGTTCAGTGGCGAATTAGTTTTAAGCGAGCTTGAAATTGCACGGTAATGTGCTAAATAATCAAATCATATTTATCGGGCGAAATTTTGTTTTCTAGCACCATATCAATGTTAGTGCACAACTAGTTCTAACGAGCAGACATACTTATCAATTAATAAATTATATTTTATAATATTTTTATTAATAAAATTATTTGCTGTTTGTTTACATGTTAGCAGGATTCGACGAATTTACTTAAGTTGCACTTAAGTTATTAATAAACAATTTTATACTAAATAAAAAAAACGTCAAATTGTTTCAAGAGTTAAGTTTACATGATAAGGACGAGGTACATATATATTTCGTGTTACATAAATAGTGTATCTCTTGTTTACGTACAGATCATCTCATTATCATGGCATATTGATTGTTCAGCCAAGTGGCCATCAACACTTTTTATTAGTCCGCAGCAATGCTAACGAAAAAACGTCATTCCACTAATAATCCAGTCAGACAAACAAGTCGTTCATGAATAAACGAAAGCATGCACGTGCGTTGTAAACAAATTAAGCAAAAGTTTTTAAGTCTATCATCTGTCTCTTTCTTTCATACGATTTAAAAGGCACATCATTCAATCGTTAGCCGGTTAGTGACTTATAAATGAAAAACAAAGTACGCTTTCAGTCGAAATTTGATGTCTACTCAATTACTCAATTCTTTAAAAACTAAAATGAGGGTCTGGAAAATATTGAAATAATGTTTCGTTCACTTACTTATAGATTCCTGTCAACTACATATGTACACGAATTTTAAATATTATTCTCTCATTGGATATTTTCTTCTAAATAATTTTTATCGTTTCATTTATCCGACACGGAATAAATTTAGATATACTTCCCTCATTTTCAAATTAAAAGTTCGAAAATAATTTTCTTTAATATCTCTGACGCTTTCCTCTACGAGTTACAAATGAAATAAACAAGTTAATATACCTCTTCAACAAGGTGTTAAAAAATGTAGAACACAAAATATATGAAAATATTATGTATGCCTGTCGTAATCAAAAAGGGAAAGTTGTGTTGATTGCTGAATCACGTTTTTAATAGATGTAAATTTTTCTCTTTTTTTTTTGTTTTTTTTTTTTTAATATTGAAGGTAATCCATATGGCATGCACTAAATCAAATTGAAAACTTAGTAAAAGTCAATGAAAGCTTACCCATCATAAACACGGCAGGTACTATTGTTTATTCTTTCGTCTGAAAATCGACGTCTTCGATCCTCGAAGAGATCTTTAACGGCAGTTACACCCAAAACAAAGAGTACCGGTATCATGGCAACCTCTTTGCCAAATGCATTAATGGCTGGAAACCAATTAAGTAAAACTATGAAGATGAAGTATAAATTCGCGACACGATGGAATTGTTCTAGTAAATTCTTCGGTATGAATGACAGAAGTGTATATTTGGTAGTGCGGATTTTATTACCGACAAAGTGACCATTAGGGTGATCACGTTTCGGAGTTTTTGGTGGCACTGTGTGGTTTGGCACCACTATACGGAAACTGCGCTCGTCGGATTTTTCTGTATGGCAAATGCCTATTCGTTTCCACCAAGGCGGTGTTTCGGAACGACGCAGGGTATAAATGGATTCTGAACGCGAGGCTTGGCGCGAATGACCGCGACCAGCAACCGAAGATGATAATGAAAGACCAAATTCACGCGTCTCGCCTTCTTCTTTGTGACCAGGTGGGAGTATGAAATCCGTCTTAGAGCCGACGCGACTATGGCCACGCGGCGTTACAACATTATTAGAGGAATCGGTAATCTGTCCTTGGGAGAAAGCACGTTGGTGCCCTTTTAAGGCAGATTTAATTGGTCTCCCGCTTGGACCCACAATAACGCCACCACCGTGACTTACGGAACGTGCATGGCCACGAGCACTACCAACTGTTAGTGTATGTATAACAGGATTCACTATTGCCACACCCGGTATACCGGTAATTGCACTACCTATGCCACCACTTCCTCCACCACCGGGACCTGGAAATACATATGTTCTTTCCGGTTCTTGTAAAGCACTCATTAGAGCGCTTGTACAGTTCAGTGGTATAGCATTTAGAGGATCGTAAACAGAACTCGACACATTTGTCGATGCCGTATTTGTTACAAAAACAGGCGGCGCTGATCTCTGCTGAATGACAGTAAATTTTCGCCGCAGTTCTTCGGTATTTGCAGACGGCATTATCACTAGACACCATTAGTTTCTACAAAACCGCAACGACTGTTTAAGTGTAAATCATTATATAAGTAGAACTGCAAAAAAAGGAAGTAGAGAAGAATTATTATACATTTATTTATATTACAATAATTATATAAGTAAAAAAGCTTCGGAATTCACTCTTTACTTTTTTATTCTTAGTCACAGTCTAATTCATAAGCCCCTATACCATAACCCTTTATCAAATAGTCTTTTTATATTTCATGTCCATATTATATTTGTCTCAATTCATAATTTCATGCACTAGAAGATGTAATGACTGCTGTTTTATTAACATTTGATCTGATAATATTCGTTTGTTGGCTTTGTGAGTGTAAACTGATAAAATACGGAACTGGTTGTAGTTTGGAAAATGACGTCCGTTCATTTTTACTGATGTTGGAGTTATTCAATAATTTTTTTTTCTCTTTATTTTTATGGATTTAACTTTAAAAGAACAAAAAAAAAAATTAATAAAACAACAGTTATTAGAGAAAAAATAAAAACACACTAAAACCTGACAGCTATGACTAGTTGCAAACCGAGAGAAAAACCATGTTTATGAGGCGATTGCCCAATCCAGACAAGATTCCAGATGTTTATTTTTAAAATAATTCCATTAAATAAAATAAAGTAGATGGCTAATGCAAGCATGATAAAGCTTTTTAAATTTGTATAAAGATTAATTTTAAGTTAATTTTAATTTATTTAATTTAATTCTATAAATAATTTACAAAAATCACAATTTATTATTATAATTACAATTAATATAAATATAAATACAAACACATTATAATATTACTATTATATAGCAAATTCTGTACCACTAAGTCTGCAAGTCTCATCCGACACAAATAAATTAGAAAAAAGAAAAAAGAATAAAGAATAAAGGAGAATGAAGAAAGAATAAGGAATATACCGACGTAATTTAAGGAAAAGAAAGAGACGAACATAAGTAATTTAGTTTGATAACAATTATTATGAAAAATTCTGGTCATTATAGAATGCTCTGATCGCGCAATTCTAAATCCATTCATATTTATTATAGCCTTAATATTAAGCGGCAGCGCGTTCCATAACCTGACCGCGTTAATAAAAAATAGCCTTGAAGATTTCAAATACTTATGGTCCGAGAGAATCAAATTCATTGTACGTCTAGATCGGACGTACTGGATCTTTTCATGTAGATGCCTTGGCATTCCAGTAGAAATGAGCTTGCGAATAAGAATCACATTTCTGATATTAAGAAACGAAGGAAGACCAGTATCCAGAATCTGTAGTGAGAATTGCGATATCCTGTCATATTTTCGTTTACTAAAAACGTATCTAGCACATTCATTGACAAACAATTGTAATTTAGTCATTGAAGCACTGTCAAGGTCCCCGTACATATTTAACCAACACCATATAGAGAGTATATATTAAAATTATCTTGACTGTGCATATGATCAGTTTACATGGCAGTCCAATTGCTGTCTAACTGTCTAACTTTGCGAATTTTCAGTGACTGTTTTGCTCTGTGTGTGTGTGTGTGTGTGTGTGTGTGTGTGTGTGTATGTGTGTGTGACACTACTACTTCCCAATGCTCTTTATGTATTCGCATTATTCTAAATTTAATTAAATTTTTTATTGTATTGTATCGCTTTGTTATTGCACAGGAGGAGGATAGTTTAGAAGAGCATTTTTAGTAACAGTAAATGAAAATGACTGTTAATATCCTCAATATAGATCATGAAATAACGGAAAATTTACAATTTATAATAATTATTTTAGCAATCATTCATTGTATGGTATCATAAAAATGACCGAAAAATTCAATCAAACAAAATCCAATAGATGTTTTCATAATGCGGTGCTTGTTTACCGTCTTGACTTGAAGCCAACAATATTGCTGCGCGTTGTTTATACGTCAAAGAAAGCAATATTGAATTAAAATTTGGGAATGAGAGAGAACAGATAAGACAATTATGTATAAAAAAAAAGTGCAGGCTTGTTTTAAAAAAGCTGTCTGTCTTTGCGTCTTGCAATATTTGTGCAATATTTTGGTGGAATATACGGAAATTGGTTTTATTGTTGAGAAAATGATACGATAAGATAAGGCACAAAAAGAAAGAGAGTATAAGGGATATATATTTCTTGATTTAAAATTAAATTTTCATTTTGCACGATAACTAATCAAAACAACCTACGTTATTATCGACAGTACAAGTATAGATGGTTTTGCATGATTTCAATTAATCCTGTACGGCGCGTACAATATAAACACCGTAAAGTTTCATAATAATGTAAAACCAAAAAAAGATATTACTTTTACCGAGTGGCCTAGTTTATATTCCTCTAAAGTATTTTTTTAAGAGTTTGTTTTCTTTAATTTATTGTACAATGTGAATGCACGCAAATTTTTCTTTACACTTCATTTAAGCATCGTCTTAAGCGATGCGTGCAACTGAATAAGTTCTACAGAGCAAACATAATTACATATGTATGTGTAATATTAATTACTCAGGTATAAACAATATGTTAATAATTTAATGCATTTTTATCTCATTTTGATAATGAACAAGCAAGAAAACTGTAACGTGTAATCAAATGATCCTAATGTCATGAAATTTTAACAGGAATCTTTCGAGAATTAACGCTTTCTAAAAATAATATGAATTTTTCTGTTAGAAACGGCAGACAGCTGTATGTCGAAGTTTTTGACCGACGCGTTAATTCGATTTATGATGAAAGATATTAAAGAATAATCCCAAAACGAGCAAAACTGAGCACATGCTAAACAGCGCTGGAAAGGATATGAACCAAAGGCTCACCCATATTCAATTTCATTTCCTCGCAGTACTTGGTTTGGCCATAGTGGCCAAACAAATTTCTGCTCTTCCCCATCTCATATTTGACATAGCAGAAAAACTTTCTTAAATGAAATTTCATTTAATTCACAAACAGTTAATTTTTTTTTATTACATTAGCTCAAAAAAATTCCAAATTAGGTCTATTTTAGCTATATTTTGATATAAATCCTTCCAAGACTTTGATTAAGAGCATTCTGTTAGTCGCTTAACAGACCTCTGTTAACAGTTTTGGTTTGTGACTTCGCTAGTTATATTTAAATATAACTTCACACGCTTACTTTGCTATTTAAATTCAACTTCACAGCCTTTACATTGTACTATATGTACATAAAAATTGTGTAAGCACAGAAGCTTATATGTAAATAAATAGAACAAACATCAATAGCTGTCAAAATGTCACAGCCTCTTCCTCATTTACTGAAAGTTTAACGATTTACTAAGCTTCATAACGGAAATTAACAAAACAGAAATGACCTTTCTTTATGGTACTATTTTGCTTTGGGAACGCTAATACCAGCTAACATAAGCTGTATGCAAGACATGGCGAAATCACGTCACAATCTCAAATTGATTAGCTACGTCTACGTCTTATATTTATGATATTTCTGGGTTGTCATAATAAGAAGGTAAATTATTATCATACACACTCAAAAAATAGATAATAAAAACAAAGCCATACCACCATCACAACGCTAACCATATGGCACGTTAATTTTGCGCAAAAGTACTATATATATATATATATGTATATATATATATAAATATACAGTAAGATCTTAAGAACATTGATCTTATCAATACAGCGTATAATAATGTATAATTTGATACATGCACAAGAAGCCAGTTATTTATTCACAATGCGCAAACCAAAGCTTAAGATAATATATGAAATAGCAATCAAGCCACAATGTCGACATCATCGCCATTATGAGAAATGACAAAATTAATATGTGAAGTTAATGCAGTTTAATGTAGAAGTAGAACGCTATCAAAATTCGTGTGTGTGTATGTATTTAAGACTAGTCCAAATTGGAATCTATTGATAAATATGTCCACTACATTTCACGAGCTAATGTTTGATTACTCAGGATCTTTGTAGTGTTTCTTTCCTTGTGGACAACTTGTGGCGATAAGGTAGTTCTTAGAACTTTAGTGTTGTGTGTTCAAAATGTTTATTCACTTTGAATCATTGATTCATTTAAACACATTTTCTACATCAAATTTTTAATTAATTTTTAATTTAATTTAATTTATACAACTTAATTCTATAAATAATTTACAATTCACAATATATTATTATAATTATTATTAATATAAATATAAATACAAACACATTATAATATTAATATTATATAACAAACATTAATTTATATAACAAATTCTGTACCATTAAGACTGCAAGTCTCATCCGACACAAATAAATTAGAAAAAAGAACAAAGAATAAAGAATAAAGAAGAATGAAGAAAGAATAAGGAATATATATACCGACGTAAATTAAATAAATAAAGAAGAGGAAAAGAAGGAGATGAACATAAATAATTATTTATTATAACAATTATTGTGAAAAATTCTGATCATTATAGAATGCTCTGATCGCGCAATTCTAAATCCATTCATATTTATTATAGCCTTAATATTAAGCGGCAGCGCGTTCCATAACCTGACCGCGTTAGCAAAAAATAGCCTTGAATATTTCAAATACTTATGGTCCGAGAAATTGAAATTGAATTTTTTTTGTAAAAACTTTTGTAACATAAAATAAGATGCTTCAGCAACCACAAAATGTATATGTTCTTGATCAGCATGAAATTTGGAATCTACCTAGACGTATTCATCCGTTCGTATTTCCGTCTGCCCATTTGTCTGCCTGCTTATCTGTGCAATGTCTATGGTATATATTCTCACGGCCACTATAAAGAAGACATTGGCTTTAAGTTTGACATAAACACTAGAAGTTCTTTCACACAGGTTGCTATCGAAAATCCAGCAAATGGATCACAATCCACTCCTATAAAATACGCGTCCCTTTTCTAGCTATTTTACTCAGTGCACATAGACTGGAACATAAAAATTTCCACGGCGTTCCATAAAAATAGAACTGCCACGCCCAGCAATTAAAATTTCGTTTTTTTCTTTTTCTAAGATAAAGGCGGTGAATATAAAAGATTCGGCAAAAATGAATATAATTTTCTTACTTGTTGCTATTGTATGCTAAACTTGCGCGGGAAAGAACGAAGTAGACTTTTCATCTAATCAAATCTCATGTGCAGTCTCTTCCCCCATACTAAAAACATATCCAAAGCGTGTCGAGTGAATTTTCTACTACGCGAGAATAATTTTTCGCATATAAATGAGATGAATTAATAGGACGAACATCTTACGGATATTACTTTTATATACAAAAATCAAAGCATAACAAGCGCTCACAAAGCAATTTCATCTTTTAGAATAACCTGTAACGATTTTTTTATAGACCTAGTGGAAGTTCTGAGTTGCAGATTTCATTAACTTAATTACAAGGGCTAAGAAACGATCTTATTCTAAATTTTACATAAAATTTTAACATGGCAATCGTTTTGTCAGGGTTCTCTTAAATTATATCAATTTAACGAATTTAATATATCCTTGTGATGATTATAAAAGTTGAGTTAAATATGTAAAAACGTGACACTGGAAAATCTACTCAAGTATAGCATGTAGACAACGGATGCACTCTCATATAGAGGATGCCTAAATAGTGTTGCCGTATTTTAAAAATGCTGCCATGGATGGAAGAGAATGGCACAGAATACAACTGGTTGTACAGGCTAGAAAAATATTCTTTTTTTATATTCACTATTTAATGAAAAGTTATATTAATTTGATTAAACTAGTTGTTCGTTCGTTCGTAGCTAATTTTTTGGAAAACAATTTAAGTAATAAAAGCGCAAAAAGCTCAGACATTAAAGTAAAGTAAATTTTTCTTTACTCAAGACAATTCTATTGCAGTATAATAAAATATAAATGTGGTTTTGATAGTTATGTCTGTACACCAGTTGCTTTATAGGAGAATGTTATTGCATTTGAAAACTATACTGCTTCGCATTAATCACATCGAAGCCTGTTGCTTTATCATTCGGGCAGTAATACGAACTCCGCATGATACACTATCGACAAAAAAAACAATAATGGAGTTCTTGCTCGGACGATATTGCTTCGGTTTGTGATAAGACTACAATCAGATCGGAGTGTGAAATATTGAGTCACTTTACAAATTTTAATTTTTCTTTTTTTTTTTACGATTACATATGTATATATAACCTGAAGGCCTCTGAATACCGCAACCATTGAGAAAAGTGATTTACGTGCTCGCTACCAATTTCTACAAAAACGAATTCAGAAACATTGGAAAACATCGAACTTACCCGTATAAATATTTATTCAATAGTCCCATAATCACTTAATATACTGTCGTAAACCATGACTTTTTCATCGAGAAAAAAGCCCAACGAAAAATTGCAGAAAACGAAGAATTTTTACTAATTTGTAAAAATTTCCAAAAAAATATAATGATGGTGTTGCAAATAAACACTAAGTGTTTCTGGGAAGAAAAGGTATCAAACATTCGATCAGTTAGAATTATTTTTTATGTTTCTTTTCCGCTATCTCCTTCTGCTAGATATTCTCTTATAGAACGCGCTGGGCTAAGCTAAACTGGTTGTCGTTCTAATTGGCAATTGAGCTCGATTGACTTTTCTGTTTCTCGCTTGTTATACTTATGTGGTTGTCTTGTTTCTTTTAATCGAAGCAAAAAACTCGTTTTATGTTTACAGCAATTGCCAGGTGATATACTTACTATATCATGAAAAACGTAACGAAGATGAATAGATGCTTTAGATATCTGTTGAATAGCATGAATATCAAATTGATTCAGATGTTGTCCGTCCAGCTATTCATCTCTTTGCTATATTTGAGGATTAAGTCGATGCAAATACCAACCAAAACGGAACGCATATATTGAAATTGATATTAGATATGATCAGAGTGGATCAAAAACGTGAACTGCCATTGAATGAAAGTTACATCTATATCGTGCATATCAACGGTATTCATATAATTTTTAAAAAAATTAAAAAATATTTAAGAATATATAAGAAATACAAGAGTAATCAAAAGAGGTCATTGAGGCAGATCAACTGTTTGTCTTTTCCAAGTGCTCATTGATAGAAAAATTCATTTCAAACTGAGTGATTGTTTTTTTTTTTTTTGCACTAATTAATGCGAACAATTTTTAGCTGTAAGACGTCTCAACAGAACTTAATCAACTACTAATTGAATTAAAAAATGTTTAAATGCAAGGAATATAGCAATTGAACTTACTTCCTTCTATAGATACGCTGCACTCCTCTTTGTGTGTGTGTTCGTGTGTTTGTTAATGCGAATGAAGCTTCAACTTCCTTTCTAAAACTCACGCGTTTCTATTTTTATAAACTTTCATTTTCTTAAAATCAGTTAGTTTCATATTTGACATTTTCTAGATTGAATGGGTGCTTTTCATTTTTGCTGAATATTCTAAAAATTAATTCTTTTGTTCAAACTTTCAATGTGCTTCTATATCATTTTTGCTACAGATGGATTTTTTTCTCAATTTTATTCTTCCCATTCGCAAATATAAGTACACGTTACCAATTCTTTCATTTATTTTTTTCGTGTACTAGTATTTATTTATTTATTTTTTTATTTACCTTATGAGCTTGCGCTTTTAGCGAAATCATATTTTAATCACAATGAACTTTTCTTAGAGAAGTAAAACATTTTTATTTATATAAAATTATATTTTTTGTAATTTTCTTTTCAATAACTATTTCCACATTTGAATAAACACACATATGTCTGAATGCTTATTATTTTTTTACACACGCTAAAAATACCGTTACACATCTTCACCTTTACGAAATGATGAACACACTAAAATACAAAATGTAGAACTAGTAAATGTCAAAACGAGAAATGTCTTACTAGTGTTAACATTATTTGATTTTTTATTATTTGAAGGAAACAATTATAAAGTGAGGAATAAACTGTTCAAAGTGCACATGTCCGTACATCAATTTAGCATCACTGTGTTACACTTTATTTAGCATCCCTGCTAGGGATATGCTATACGAAGAAGAGGAAGCACATGTAAACAAAAAATATAGATAGAAGATTGATAAGAGCGTTTATGCTTTCTCTTAAAAATAAATGCACTTGTTCGATATATGTTGCGATGATTTTGTTATATTAACCGGTCCATAAAAAGCATAGGATATAAGCATACGCTCGACATACAAAGGCAATGTATGTGGAAATATTTTAAACCGTGTGTCAAGAACCATCTAATGTTATGATAAAAGTTAAAGTTGCGCAACGAACTTTAATAAGCTTTCTGAATGCGCCTTTTTTATAAAGAGAACAAATTTTAATTTAATATAACGCTGGGAAAGAAAAATGTTCAATAAGGATAATTTTCTCACAAACACTTTAATAAAATGTCTCTTTTCTTAAGAATTAAAAAAAAAGCGATATGGCGTCTATCAATAATTTAAAACTTGAATGAGCCAATAATCTTTCACCTGCAGTTTTATACCTAAAATCTGCTTGTATGAAGAGTTTTACAACGTATGTTTGCTCGCTTAACAGATGAAATACAGTTAAACAGCATATTCGCAATGACCTCTAATTTTTTCTAGGATTGTGAATAGCATCATCTTGGCTAGCGCTGTAAGCAACATCATTTTCACTAGTGCTTAGAGTAACATCATTTTCACTATTGCTAACAGTAACATAATTGTTTCTCATGTCACATATAAGAAAAAAAAACAGAAAGTAAATGAAAATTACAATTATATGAGTTTGTTGAAAATATATAGCATATTTTTCTTCATGATACAGTACCGTGTAATAAAAATCAATGTGGAGAAGTAAAAGCAGGTGTGGTTTGCATTAAAAACTTGGCAAAAATCATTCAAATACGATATTTTGTTTACAGAATCGTACTGAATATACGGTTTAGTTACATTTCTTGCGTGTTTGATTTTACCTTTTCAACTGGGCATTTACTCGGCATTAGTATTAATAATTTATTTAAACTCTGTTATGTCCAATACGATATGAAAACAAAAAATTGGAATAAAATGCGGCCTTAATAAGTATTAAATTATTTTTATTTATAGTCAAATAGTTAATAAAACAATAACGTTGAATAGTTATGTTGAAAGGAAATTTTATAATTTTTAAACATTATAATTCCTTTTCTTTATCGATTTAAACACCAATTAAAATCCCCTAAATAAGAAATCGTTCACTAATACTACAGACACACTCGTATATGTAAATTAATTCTCTGTTACTAATGAAACTGAACCAAAGTGCTGCTGTTAAAACGTTTTCTCCCTTTTAATTTTCGAGCTTAATGGCTTCGATTAGAAGCTTCCTTTTTTGCTATTTACGTGGCATAAGCATATAAGTTAATGAAATAAACAAAATAAATATATACAGAGATATGTTTGTACGTTTAATGTTCTGCGCTATCTTTTTTCTAAATTGCTCCTTATACTGCTGTCAAACCCCTTTTTTGTTCATTAAAATTAATTTTCGCAAATGCAACTCTGTCAATTAAATCAAATAGCAATACCAACATACGTAACTTATTTACATTAGATAACACTGGTCAGATTACTGGTCATTCTTTCACTGCCTCTGATATAAAGGTTACTAAATATGTAACCAAACACGGCACTGTACGATCGCAAAGTGGTCAAAAGATTGTAACTGTTTCCAAAATGCTTCCCATATGAAATCATTGCACACGATCTAGAAATTCTTAACACTTATTTTACAGCCGAGAAATATGCATCCAAAAATAACAATAATAAGGGACAATAAGTAATGAATTTGTTGAGTTCTTATTCTACAGATAGATAAATGGCATATAAAACTTACACACCCGGCTTATCAATATTCAAGTATTTGTCGGGAAAAGTGCAAACGTAACAACTTGGAGTGCCAATTCATAGGACATAATGAGCAGACACGTCGTGGACTAATGGCTATGTGAAAGTTCACCATAAAGCGGTCTCCAGTATAATGCTAATTAGAAAAAGCTGAAACGTGTAATGATTGCTTTGTCGACCGTTTAGCTTGAATCATTTGTTGTTGGTAGCTTTTCACATAGAAAAGCGAATCAAAAATTAAGACAAACACCTCAACAAACAAATAAAAGGGAAAGACTGATTATTTGCACCAACGATTACGATTATGAAGCGAAAATGTTTTAGCTCCCTGTCAACACTGATAAAATAAAATAATTTTCTGCTCTACTCGCATTGTGAAAAATATACTTTGCTTCTTTTTTCAGATTTGAAAATCGCGAGCAAGTATTGATGCTTCAAATTATAGTGAAGCATTCTATTTGAAAAACTCAGGAGATAGACGGTTTGAACTTACGTTTATCCATCTCTACATAGTTCCACAGTACATTTTGTTAAATTTAATATTTCGAAGTCGTTTCTCGTTTACATTAGTGTAGAAAAAAAATTTAACTAATTCTAATATGAGATTATATTGTGTTATATATATATTTCCTTAAAAAAGATATTAAATTTTGAATATACATTTTACATGTTATTTATTCGCTTGTTCTATATAATAAAGAAAAATAATTGTTTAATTATGTAAAAAAAACTGTACGAATCCTTTTTCTTTTTTTTAGTGGTCAGGATATTGCCGTGGTTACCTTTCAGTGATGAATGCAAAATTTCAAGGTCCATTTTGAAAATCTGTTACTGAGAATAACGGCCAACTTTTTATTCGATCCTTCTCTTTTTTAAATATTTTATTTGCTTAATGAACCTAAAAAGTTTGTTTTGTACAAATGGAATATTTCTCTTAAAGTAATAAAATTCATTGCCATATGAAATT
Source organism: Glossina brevipalpis (assembly GCA_000671755.1). Classification (NCBI taxonomy): domain Eukaryota; kingdom Metazoa; phylum Arthropoda; class Insecta; order Diptera; family Glossinidae; genus Glossina; species Glossina brevipalpis. The sequence continues at coordinate 265,638 of KK351249.1, forward strand.
TACATGACATAGACAGGCATTACGGAATGAATTAGAAAATTGAAAAACAAATCCGTTTGAAATCTCAATCGGAAGTGTGTTTTCGGTCGTGTTGCGCACAATCGATTAAAGTGCGATACTTGCGCACATTCCAACTAAGAGCCATTTGTCGCTATTTGTAAATATAATGTATTTAAAATATAACCACTCTTTGAGATGGCGACAAACACAACTGAAGTTTTACAAATGACATGATGGTAATCAACTAGACGTACGCAGGGCAAGTTTCACATCTCAGCATTAATTTTTGATAGAAAGAGAAATAAATTTTGCTTATGGACCAAAGTTGCTTTAAGAATTCTAGAACTAAAGAGAAAAACGGACGAACGAATAAACGAACAGCAGCAAATTTGTATCTATTTTTGGATACCACTGATATCTACTTTTCAGTATAGCTAAAGTTGTTAATGAATATAACACGTTAGTTGATAAATTCGTAGGCCATATGATATCTAGATGGTACCAACATTCGAACGAAACGAATTAAAATTTCACGACATTTCGACCGTTAGCCTACAAGCTACGATTGTTTTAGTGACGCTATTTTTTTAATTTCCAAAATTATGGAATAATCTGAATTTCTTGCGTTGATACAAGTGTTGCCTTTTAACGGGAAAAATACCATTCAAAGCAAGAATCGGTTGGAAAAGTGTTATGGCAACTCTTGACGGTTGAAACAACTATATAGTGGCAAAAATTAAGCGAATTAACAACTTCGCGAAAAAGCGAATTGGAAAAGACGAATAGAAAAAATTTTATTGAACGTTTAGATTTCTGTTAGCAGAAAAACGGCAAAAGAAGGAGGAAAAGATTTTCGATCGCATCAACGAAACGTAGAGGAATAATTAACACTTGTAACCAGATATAAACTAGAAAGTTTATATTAATTTAATAAAATATAATTTGGTAAAAGTAGCGTGCAAAAGCAAAAGAATTAAAATGAATGAAGAATACGATGCAATTGTTTTGGGCACTGGTTTAAAAGAGTGTATTTTGAGTGGTATGCTTTCAGTATCGGGCAAGAAAGTTCTTCATATTGATCGTAATAAGTATTATGGTGGTGAGTCGGCCTCAATTACACCATTGGAGGAATTATTTCAACGTTATAATGTTGAGGTTCAGGGTGATAAATATGGGCGCGGCCGTGACTGGAACGTGGATCTCATTCCTAAATTTCTAATGGCAAATGGACAGCTGGTAAAGTTGTTAATACACACGGGCGTCACCCGGTATCTCGAATTTAAGTCAATCGAGGGTAGTTATGTGTACAAGGGCGGAAAAATCGCTAAAGTACCGGTTGATCAAAAAGAAGCCCTGGCATCTGATCTCATGGGTAAGTTCAATTAAATTCAATAAGTGTGACTTTTCTAATAGTAATTTCCTTTGGAAAGCATAGGCTTTCTATTCCTTGTACATTTTACTTTTTTTTTTCTTTTCTTTTCTTCCATCACTTGCCTTTCATGACACGTATTTATTGCAAAGAGAAAAAAAAAACTACGAAGAGAGTTGCAAATGTTTAGTTATATGGTTTTGTGATTTCAGTAATGTTTATAGTGCAAAAGCACCTTTGTCTAATTGGAAAAAATTTTCATTTTTAAATTTCGCCTCATATTACATATGTTTAGCTTTTTTCTTTCTTTTTTGTTTAAGGTTTGGAGAAATTCTTAAGTAACGATAATGAATGTTATTTGTTGATTATTGTTAACGGGACGAATTTTCTTAGAAAACAAAACAAAAAAGAATTAAAGGAAAGAACTAAAAAGTTTAAAGTTGCTAAGTGTTTTGTTTTGTAACTCTGCGTAGAAAATGGGCGTATTAAGGAAAGATATTGGAGACAAGAAGTCAACGTAGTGTAGCGCTAACACTTTTTTCCATTATTATCAAACATTAATGTTATCTTGCTTACAAGCCTTGCTTTTCGCGTGAATATGTTTCTAAAATGATTATTAGTTGCTTTTAAATGAAAAGGAATACAGATGCCTATAACAATTGTAGAGGAATTTTTTAGCTATAGATTTTCTATATAGACAGAGCAAACAATAATAATATATCTTCGAGTAGCTTTATTTGACTGAATCTAATGATCCAATCACTTCGGATTGTTTTTTTTAGTGAAACCCTAAAAGTGGGTAATTTTAACTTCATTGCTAACTATTAGCATTACAAGGTAAAATATATTTGTGCAATTAAGTTAACAGGCTTTTAAAATAATCGTTAGAGCAATACTTATTTTAAAACTTTATCTAGAATTTGAGTGACGTCATTTGTTTGGTCATTACATTTTGATTCTCGTTTGTAGGTAACATGTGTCAGATATTTTTTGCAATACCTTTTATCACGACGTAAGGGATGTTTTCTAATTACGAGGTCAGTTGCAGAAATAGAAACGAAAATGGAGCAAAACTTTGCTATCAGGCAATGACGTGCACATAATTCAGTTGCACTTTATTGGAAATAGTAAGCAAAATGCTTAATAATTTCAATTTACCACTTTTTTAATTTGCCATGCACTCTAAAAAAAATTCTAACTCCACATAGACTACCTTGAAGTCACAGAAAATATTGATAGATAGATAGTGCTGTGGAGCCCAGTTTAAAAGCTTGTAGATCTTTTATATATAACCTATAACCTTCAGTTGAAATTATTTTCGTATGTGACTTATTCGACGAAATAGATATATATTGTTTATTTTACAATGAAACCATTTTGTCCTTGATATGTTAAAATCAAAACGTAACACTTTGCATAAAAGACTTCAGTTTCAAATAGGTTCGTTTGCCATGTCAATGGGAATATTAAATTTTCTCGATTACTACTTCAATCCTCGACTGAGATTGGTAAACTCGAGCTTAAACTTAGCATAAAATAATTGCTACAATTAAATACACTTCACTGCATCATTGATCAGAACTATCTTTAAAAATGTACGGCATGTACGCGTTTTAAACCAATTAAAAGCATCCACTTGGTTTTGAATTTTTAATTCTAGGGTTTGAACTAGTCCGAGATTGTAAAAACATTAAAGGAAAGTAAAACTAAGAATCGAAACTAAATGTTAAATACAATAAATGAAATGTCTTTCCAAAATGCATAAATACAACATTGGCAAACTTGAACTTTTAAACTTAAGAACACAAACATTTCGGTAAGAGAGCATCTTCATAGAATAGATTTCAAATTTCATTTGCACCTCGATTTCGAATTTTATAATAATTTCTAATAAATTCCTTTAAAGCTTACTTTAATTCCCAAAGATTGAATGATCACATACTTTATTGAAGTTCGATTACCGCAGCCGCAAAAGATTTCTCTCATAGAGATAATAAAATGGCTTTAGTTGCCTCAAATTTTTCAGTCTTTGAAAACGTTGTTTAGTTATTTTTATTCTTTTACTGTTTTATTTTATTACTTTCTTTAAAAGGTATACCCGGCCCAGTTTACGTGCATCTAGCATTTAACAAATGAAAAATGAAATCTTGAAAACGGCTTGATATCTATATAATGACGTACGCAAAATACAAAGCCAAAAAATTCATTTGTATAATGCATGCATTACAAGAGATAGTGTAAATGTGACTGGATCAAGATAGATTAATTCTAATACCGTTATTTTCCTTTTAGGGAAAATATCGGAGTAGAAAAGAATATAGTGGCATGCATTAGCAAGTTTGTTATATAACGCATTTTTTTACATCAGTTCTAATAGTACAATAGATTCTCGTTGCCTCCAGAGTTCTGTAAAATTTCTACCGGTCTTACTTTGCAATCTGGAAATTCCCATTTACACTGTCACGGCGTCCTTCGTGCGTAGTATGTGGTTTGAACTAATTGTACATAAGTTTTAGTTCGATGCTTAGTACTCTTCGTATTTCGCGCAATTTTTCGACAAATTTCAATATACTCCGGTCTACCAGAAGCAGTTAACCCCCTTTAAATTTTCGTCTGCTACATTAAGCTAAAAGAATTTCAAAAGAATTGTTAGCTCTATTGTGGAATAGGGCTCCTTCCGAACGATGAATGATATTTATTTATGTGTTTAATATTTTATACTTGATGTTTTTAAGATGCTGGTGGATGTCAGAAGGGTGAGAGTGTTTCAAAGTTAGGTAAATTTCTTTGCAACAATTCTTTGCATGCAGGTTTGTGATGAAAATGGGCTAAATCGATTATAGGACATGCCTACAGTGCAGCATAATATGAAAATTCCTGTGCTTTTTGCTCATTACTTATGAACTACAACAGATACGCGATAGAAACGTTACTGTATAAAAGAAACAACAATATTGTAGTTTATTTGATTTATTTAATTTTTTTTTTAGATAAAGGTTGTCGGTATAAAACATTCTTACTTCTTTAACTTTGTGAGAGATTTGTAATATAATTTTAATAGAATGCTTTAAGTCTTTACTTACGTATGATGGGCTGTTTTAATTGCTTCTTGTTTCGTAGGCATGTTTGAAAAACGCCGTTTCCGCAATTTCCTGATATACGTCCAGGACTTTAAGGAAGACGATCCCAAAACCTGGAAGGATTTCGATCCGATCAAATCGAATATGCAAGCACTTTATGATAAGTTTGGCTTGGATGCGAATACTCAGGATTTCACTGGCCATGCTTTGGCTTTATTCCGTGATGATGATTATTTGAATGAACCAGCTGTTAAGACTATACAGCGTATTAAACTATATTCCGATTCTTTGGCACGTTATGGCAAATCACCCTATTTATATCCGATGTATGGTCTGGGGGAGTTGCCCCAAGGTTTTGCACGTCTGTCGGCCATCTATGGTGGTACTTATATGCTGGACAAGCCGATTGATGAGATCGTTTTAGGTGAAGGAGGCAAAGTGATAGGTGTACGTTCTGGTGAGGAGATTGCTAAATGTAAGCAAATCTATTGTGATCCTAGTTACGTACCGGACAAGGTAGATTATAATATTTTAATCGCTTAAAAGTGCCTATGACATTATATTGTGTTTTCAGGTGCGAAAGAAGGGTCAAGTTATACGTTGCATTTGTTTATTGGAACATCCAATTGGAAACACTAAGGATGCTCTTTCCACTCAGATTATCATTCCACAAAAGCAAGTCGGACGCAAATCCGATATTTATGTGTCTCTTGTAAGCTATGCTCATCAAGTGGCCGCTAAAGGATGGTTCATTGGTATGGTTTCGACTACAGTTGAAACGGATCACCCCGAAAACGAAATTAAACCCGGTTTAGACCTTCTCGAACCCATTGCACAAAAATTCGTAACCATTTCCGACTATATGGAGCCTATTGATAGCGGTGTAGAGTCTCAAATCTTCATCTCAGAGTCGTATGACGCAACAACACACTTTGAGACCACTTGCCTGGACGTTTTGGACATATTTAAACGCGGCACTGGCGAAGACTTCGACTTCTCTAAAATCAAGCATGAATTAGGTGATGAAGACCAGTAAATTATTGCTTCTCAAGGAATGAGATTTAAATAAACAAGAAATGACTAAAAATAGAAACATTTTTTCCTTTTCAATTTGCGCATATAATCACAAACACAAAGTCATATTCTTGCTTAGTGAATGAAAATAAAAAAACATCAAAAGCTTCAAAAAATAAATAAAAACGGAATTCATGTGAAAAAAGGTATAAACAAACAGATTCATTTGTTACAGTAAAGATTTTTTTAATTATATATTAAGAGATATTACATGGTATTTAAATAAAATGCAAATTATTCAAATGGAATAAAAAACCCAAAAAATATTATACATGTAATAAAATTAAATTATCTCCTAATGCGAAGGTCTTTCTCAAATTTACATTACATATTTATAACAAATATGATAATAGGTACAACATTTGACAAACGCTTTTTTGTTCATATATTCTTACAAGTATATGTACTTATTGCAAATTTGCTGATGAAGTTAGTGCGGTTGCCATTAGTAGTTTTCTCAAATTTCGAAGAAGTTTAAGAATTGATTTAACCCATCCCTTAATAATTTTTTTGGAATAAATACAATCATTGACGAAAATGGTTGCAATTTGATTTGATTTGAAACTCGCTTATGAATTTAAATTAAAGAAAGATCACGCGAACAGTTAATCAGAATTGTTACGTTTTCGCTCTCATAATGCCAAGAAGTACGAAAAGCATTGAAGAAAAGTCGAAATTTATTACCATCCATGTTGATTTAGGCTTTGTGTCTTTCTACGGCAAGTGCAGACATCATTAATTAATATAGCCATTGAAAGAGGATATTTTAATAATGATTTCACCAATTCGAAAAAGTCGTCGGACCAGTGGATATTAAATGTTACTTCCTATACTAATTGTAGAAATTCAAGCCAATTTAAAGCTTTGCTTTGTCAGTTGTTTCAATTTTATGAAAGGATAATGGGAAGTATATATGTGTTGTCAAATCTACTATTGGTCAGATCCAATTCAACTGGTTTTTAATAATGAAAAAGATATTCAATTTAGTTTTGTATCAACAAATGCACGGCTTAAGGTGTGCATTCATGAACTAAAAGCTAGATGCCATAATGTATGTATTTATAGAGATTTGATACTAAAATGTAATTCTTTACAATGTATTGTTATCATAGTGTAACACCTATGCTACAGTCAAGTATTTATGGCGGAGCATATATATTCACGTGACTGTATGGTTGCACTTTTTGGTGTCCTACAAATCGGAACGTATGGAAAGCAAGGCCTGGGAATATAAGCACGGATACATGGTGCTCTAAGCTTCAACTACACCATAAAAAAGAAGATGTGGAATTTCTAATATAATGTTTTTACTTTCAGTTTCTGCGTGATGTGACTTAGAAACTGATGCTATAGCTTTATGTAAGTAAATTTAGCCGGTGATTTTTACTTTGTGCGTTTTCTTCTTACGTCGAATTTGGTGATGTCAAAATTGGTGTCGTTTTGAAGTAACTTGCATTAGTTATAAACCAGCAAGGTCATCAGGTAACGTTGTCGCTTAAAAACCGATAGTATAGCATCATTTAAGCAAATTTAGCTTGCGATAGTAGCGTTTTGCGATTTCTTGCTACATCAAATCCGGCACTTAGCACAAACTTGCAATAGTATTGATTACTATCGTAAGCTCTTTCAAAGTTACATTTTAAGACAAAATAGCTGTGAATCGTTCAATCTTTGCAATTAAAATTTCTGCATTTTGTTATGCATAACATGTTTATATATTTATATATAAAAAATAGAATATATTTATGAATAAAAAATAGGAAATTTATTTTAAAAAGTAAAAATTTGGAAATTAAAATTGTGTAAAATGCTATTCTCATTTTATTTTGCATGCTTAAAAAAAACATACATGTTTTGTTTTTATATAATAAAAAACAAACAAACATCAATTTTCTCTCATTTTTTTTTACCACTCTCTCATTATCTTGGAAAACTTCCCGTACGACACGCTTAGATGACATTAATGAAACCGACTATCGCGAATCACATTTCAAAATGCTACTATCGATTTTTAAAAGCAATACAATTAATCACATAATGACGCTACTGTAAGGTGAAAAATATTAAGCATGCAATTTCAAATTTCTACTTTCTTGAATAAGTTTCTTATTTTTTATACCTAAATATATTTTTTTTCTTATGTGTAAATATATATAAACATATTATGCGCAGCAAAATACACAAATTTTAATTGTATAGGTTGACCAAATAATTAGGTTTGTGTGTTTGACTTTCACAGCTGTTTTTCTTACAAATGCAACTTTGAAAGTTTATGATTTAGTGTTAACAAATCGATTAAATTGAATTAAAAAAGGAGAAAAAATTGTAAACAACATAAATTTACCCACACTGTCTTTTTCTCACAGCACGATAGAAAATTATTATTATTGTTTGTTGAAACCTTTAAGAAGAAGAACGGACTAAAAAAAATTGAACAGACGTTTCACACAATTTTTATTTTTTTTATTAGTAAAGGGTTAATAACTTTAGAGTAAGTAATGCCTAAAGTAGTTTCACGCAGTATAATTTGTTCAGATTCTAAAGATCAAGAAGAATATAATGAGGAAACACCGCTAAATATATATTATTGTTTGTGTGGCAAATTAGCACTCATTCTCGGTAATTTAATTCTATACTAAACTGCTCTAATGTAATAATTCTATTCTTCAATGTCCAAAGATTGCACTATCGAAAAGCTACCTCTAAGACGGACTGACGGTGCCCGAGTAATAGACGGTAAAAGCCATGCTCACAAATTAACGTATCAGGATGGAGACACAGTGTATATACGTAGAAAAGACAAGGGTATTGAGAAGCAACTTCGTTATAATGTAAGTCTTAAATAAGTTTAAGAAATGTTTTGAATTTTGGTTTTTCAGTGTAAATCGTGTAGTCTGCCAATTTATTACCGCCACGATGCTAAATCAGATGTAACATTTATACTGCGTCATGCTTTAGTAAAGACTAAAAATGATTTACATTTGTCTCTGGAACCTCGCAGTACAAAGCTGTCTGTTCCGGGAAATGAGTCTGAGAAAGTAATGGTTACGCGGCATACCAAAAACATGGGTAAATTCAGTTCAGTAACTGTTTCTACGATTGACGAGGAAGAGGATGAAATTGAAGCGGTAAGGAAATATCTAAACTTAAATGCATTTATCACTACATTCTTTCTATATGTCAATATAGCGTGAAATAGCCGATAGTTACGCTAATAATGCTAAGATTATTGAAAAACAATTGCAAAGGAAAAGTGGTGTCAAGTTATGTGAATTAGGTCCACGGAGTAAATGTGAAGATGGTCCACCTAGCAAAAAGACTAGAGGCACTTTATTGGATCTATAATTCATCAGTAGTACGGCAATTATTTTCGAAAACAAGAAATATTGAAATGCAAAATAAATTTTTATTTAATTTTACGGTCGAGAGATTTCTTTGTAAATTAACAGACATATAATTTAACTGTTCTCCTTGTCGTTGTGTAACTTTTATAATTAAAATATCAATCTGTCCATTAATAACTCCCAAACAACTACGGCTTGATATCAATTCTTCGGTTTGAAATCTAGAATAGACAGTACAGAACAAACTGCCACAACAATAATTGCTCAGCAACAGTTCGTCTACATATCGACACAGAAGGGAAACGTCATCAAGCAAGAAGAACCCAACTAACAACAAGAGCTCATCACTTCACTGAAATGTATATGTCCATAGACATTGGCATCTTGTACTGTGGGATCGAAAATAAACGATTGAAAATTGGAATTTGAAATAAGCGTTTGCATATAACTTTCCATCTAAATGTTTGGAATTCTTAATATAGTAATTTTAATAATATCCAAAAATTTGTAATAAAGTTAAAAAAGAACAAAGAAAGTTATATTCGACTGCGCCGAATCTTTTATACCCACTACGCTTATCTTAAGGGGGAAAAACTAAATTGTAATAGGTGAGCGGGACAGTGAAAGAACTTCCAATGTTTCTGCCAAATGCTTACGTATGGACTGCGATTTCCTAAATGCTAAGTTCACGGTGGTAGCACACACTACGCAACTATCTTTTTTATAATTATGTTGATGAGTGCGTCGCGTTGGCAAATAAGTAAATGCTTTACAACAACAGAATACTTATTCTTTAGACTAGTTTTCTAGGGCACTCTCAGGAGGCTTTCGATGCAAATTACGCTTTGATAGATTTTGAAGTTACGGGTCACGAAGTGATGGGTTACGACTATTTAACAATAATCTGAATGTTCCTAATTCTTATTTGCTATTATTAATTGTTACATAATTTGAAAATTAATGATCAGTCACAATCTACAACAAAAAAATTCAAATATAACTTTTATTTTTTATTTTTAATTGTTGGTAAAATATTGTGTAAATTAAAATTTGGAATCATATAATTCGGAAAGGATTTAATGTAACACAACGACAACATTTTTGAGAAAATTGGAAATAAATTGTTTTTGTTTCTTCTTTTACCTTATTTTTTCCTTTGATTATTTTTATATTAAAAAGTTGAGCAGTTTTTTGCTTAAAATGCTTAAAAATATCTGTGTTCATATTTGTTGCTTTCAATGTTTCAACTTTAATTTGTATGCCTGATACGTGCGCAGAGTTGTGTTTCGTCGTAAAATCACGAAACGCAATCAAACTTTTCCCAACAGTATAACAGTTTTCTTAACAAAAGAAAAAGAAGAAAGTTTACAAAAAGGTGTCCAGAACATCTTGAGAAGCATAAAAATATTTTAAAAAGAGTAAGGGATTTTGCGAATGCAATGGAATCCAGTAAGATCTTTTGGTTGTTCATCTACAAACAATTCATGGATATTCGTTTCAATTGGAAATCCTTGGGTATTCTATTGTTCGCTAGTGTTCTTGCCCAGTATTTGATTATATACTTTGCATATCAGCCATTTGAACCATTGGCTGTTTACTACAGCCCGCAGGAACCAGAAACATTGGTAAATCACTAACAAATATTAACTTAAATTATTTGGATTTATGTATATTTTTTATATATATATATAGCATAAAGGTTGCTTTTTTGATACTGACGTAGTTCACAGCCAAACTTTCTATTCTCCAAACACTACGGAAGTTAACACTTTTATAACAAAAATTTGTGGTACTGACAAACACATAAAACGATTTAGTCATTCTGAGATTATGGTAAAGCATATTGAGGAATGTAAAGAATATTGTACGGGTGTACATTTCCACGAGTTGACGCGCTCTTTAAAGTACACAGTTTACACAAATCGCATGAAATTGTCGACGGAACAACGATATGTTACAGACAGCTTGGGATCATCATACAGTCGTAAGTAATTTTTGTTTAAATTTTGTTTTGTTCATACTCTTAGCAGGAGTAGTGTCATAAACATGATTATTTTGTTTATATGTTGGTCTAACTTGTACATCTCTTTTTAGAAACCCGTGATTATAGGGATTTTCTTAAATTACAACATTCTATCGACATGGAGTTTGTACAACAAAACATTGCAAGTAAAAGTAACGTTAGGGTGCAAGTTGATTCAATGCCTTTTATGCTTGGCGGCTATTTTCACAATGAAGCTGGTTTAATATTTGGCTACGCTTTTCCTATATGCATCATTGCGCTGACGATCATTACTTTTATAGTACCTTTAGTGGAAGAAAAACGGGATGGAATAAAGGTAGTAAGAATAAAATCATTTTATATTATAAATTCTTTCAAGTATAACGATATTTTCGCGTTAAATAGGAATTTTTGGCTATCGCAACCCCACTTTCATATTTAAACGGCTTTGCGTTCTACATAATACGTTTAGTTCTGTATATGATATATGCTGATTGTGTTTTAGTGGTGGCCGCATTGTACAATGCTTTGGGTATAATTCCAGTAATATATGTTTTCCTTTTAGTATTTTTATTCATATTGTCCTTGATGTCATTTTCATACTTGCTGTCGGGTTTGTTTAATGAAGGTAGCTAAGAAAACTTTAAATATTTTTTTTTTATATTTTAAGTTTTCTTTTTTTTTTTACAGTTTTTCATGCTAAAATTTGCAGTTTTTTCTTACATTGCGTGCCGTTTGCATTCCTTCAAATACCAAGCAAAGTGGGCGTGTATTTATTTAGTTTTAATGCCTTCTACGAAGCTTGGGAAGTATTTCAAATTTTTGGCAATAAACGTAAGCTAGGAAATATATTTACAAGACTGCTTTTACATATTATCATTTAATGCAATTTCAGGTGCGTCTTTTAATTTTATGGATCTATTTATTCATATCAATGAGAGTAGATTTAGTATTTGTGAAATCTATATGATATTAATAATGCAGAGTATAATATATGCCCTTTTATATCAATACTTTGTCGCAGTATATCCGGGGATTGGTGGTGTTAGAAAGCCGTATTTCTTTTTCTTAAAGGTAATTGCAAATAAAGAAAATATAACCGAAAAATTGATTTTCTTAAAATTTATAGCCAAAATATTGGAATAATATCAATACAAACGAATATATAACAACTAATAATAGTTCCGATGCCATTATAATACAAGACTTGCAAAAGGAATTTCAAACACGTGGACGTAGAATTCTTATAGCCGATCGCATGAACATGGTAATAAAAAATAAACAAATTACTGTTCTACTGGGCCATAATGGAGTGGGAAAAACTACTACGATTAACATGATCATGGGTATCGAACTACAGTATTTAAAGGCTCTTGAATATTCGATTGTACTTTATTTCCGCCATTTTAGGTTTAGTAGCGAAGGATAACGGCAAAATTACAGTTTGCAGCGAGCGTGATGCGTTATCCTATCGACACCTGATTGGTTATTGTCCGCAACACAGTATATATATGCCCTACATGACGTGCAAGCAACATTTAATGTTCTTTGCAAAGGTAAGCATAACATTGCATTTAATATAAATTGAACGAGTAAACGATAACTACTGTCCATGAATTGCTTTACAATAGCTTAGGGGTCTAATGCATCGCGAAGCCACAATTTTAGCGAATAAATTACTTAAACAATTAAATCTTTCGAAAAAAGCTCATAGTCATGGTAAAGATTTATCCGGAGGCATGAAAAGACGTCTATCATTGGGTATTGCTATGGCAGGTGAAACAAAGTAAGTATATTCATTCAAAATTTTACTTTACTCTATGTCAGAATATTTCAAAATAACTTAGTGTTTAAATTAAGAGTCATGAAAATACTATCGGAATAAGATTTGCAGATGTCCTTCTCAGATACTCATCTGACATTCTTGATAGCACCTTATCGACTTATTTGAACATCAGAAATCTAATTTTTATTCATAAGTTAATTCGTACTCCTATTCCGGGTTATGTGTATGATAAGTTTCAGTTCGTTAAATCTCACGTAAACGCGATTTACAGTAATTCGATCTATAGCTGCGGTCGTCGCTCCTGTCCAAGAAATTACTTTAGTTAAAATTAATTTGGACCTCCGTTTGTGTGTTGAAATCAATTATATTGTTTTTTATTGTTCGAACGGGAATATGTGGAAACTTATTCACCAGACTTATGTTTACTTAACAATTTAAAGTTCTAGCACGTAAGGGTGCGGCAACGGAAATATGTCCGAGAGAAAAATATCCAAGAGAAGAACGTACGGGTGAAAAGAATGTTCAAGAAAAGAACTTACAGGAGGAAAAAATATGTTCAAGAAAAGAATATGTAGGAGAAAAACCAACATGTAGTGATGGGCAGGCAGAGCAGGGATGTTTATTACATAAGTATTATGTGGTTGGGTCAGTAAGGAGACGGCGTTTCCTTACAGTTTTATGACCCTCGCAGGTTATATTGGAATAATAAATTAACTTTAATTTAAATGTAATTTTATTTAATTAATTTATTATTTGATTATATATTATTTCAAATAAATAACCAAATTCCGATGAAATAAAAAAAAATATTCGAAGTAAAAATTTCTAAGCGAATGTAATCAAATTTTTTTTTGTGCTCATCAGAGTTGTAGTACTCGACGAACCTTCATCAGGTCTTGACATAGAATCTAGACGTGAGCTTTGGGATGTTCTTCTAGACTTACGCAAAGCAAAAGCTATCCTTATCACCACACATCATATGGAAGAGGCGGAAGTTTTGGGCGACACAGTTAGCATACTCTGCAACGGGCGTGTGCTATTAACTGGAGCTCCGTTAGAATTGAAACGTAAAGTAGGCAGCGGCTATGTTTTGAAATTGTGTACGAATCCTAGACAATTCAATAAAGATGAATGTTTGGAATTTATACGTGCTGACGTATCTGCAGCGAATATTATGGTATTTATATTGAATGACTATATGTTTTTCATTAGAAATACTTTCTTTCCTTTTTTTTAAAGGAGACTGTGCCGCCCACTATACTCATAAGTTTACCGTATCAACATCGCAAAGATTACGGAAAGCTATTGAACCGTTTAGAAAAACATCAAGAAGAACTTGGCATAACAAGAATATCAATAACGGACACAACGCTAGAGGATGTGTTTTTACAGTAATTCAGACTAAAAGAACGATTTACAGTATTATTCTCCCGCATTAATTTCATTAGACATTGAAGATGAATTATTTTTCAAAGAGGATTATGTTGATAAGAGCGATTGCCCTGCTCATTTATAGAACAACTTTTAAAATAGTTCATTGAAAAAAATCCGAAAATTGCATTTGAAAAATTGTTGATATTAACGGCACGACGAAGTCCAAGAGACAAAAAGTTTCGTCGGTTTTTTTATATCCACCATATATAAGTGTCAAAATTACAGTCCTATATATTATCAACATAAGCGACTGTATGAAATTTGCATATATTTGATTAGGTTGAAATTCCGATTCGATTAGTCTGGTCCGCCTGTCTGCTGTTTATAATCTCCGCTTATATTTTTACTGTAATTACATAAGCCGTAAATTAAAGGCAGGTTATTAATGCGTATTTGTGTCAGGAAAAAAGCTATGATTTGCATTTGTTAGATTTGGCCCGAATTAATTTTCTTTTCTATTGCTAGCTCGGCTTCCAAAATTGACGAAATCGATGGCGCGGTTAATTGTCATGCCGATATCACTAATATGCATATTCCCTATCACCGCTTGGATTCTGCGAATGATGTCAGCTCATTTCAACAATTTAAAGCTCTCGCCTACAAAAAGTTCTTATTTATAAAAAATGAATGGTGTTTAGGTTTAATTATGGTAATCGAATTACTTTATTTTTAAATATTAGATAATACTTAAATTCAGACGTTATTTTTTCGTTTAAGATCTCTGCGCCATTTCTTTTCACAACAATTGCGATTCTTATAATTCACATGTCAACTGTTACAACCTTTGGCAAAGGCTTGGATTTATCCTTATCACATTACCGTGACGGAATTATATTTATAAATATTCCACAAGATCCTCAGGAAAATGTGCAAAGGATCTCTCAGTTGCTACGCCAACAAATTACAATGAATAGTTCTCTCCAAGCAAGGAATTTAATTTTAAATGGTACAAATAATGTTGAAGAAGGTAAGTGATGCTAATTAATAATATGATACAAAGAAAAAGTCTTAAAAAAACGATTAATGAATTTTTATTGGTTGATAGCTCGACACTAATCTACCAGAGATTTAAAATAAAATAAAAAGCAAATGGAATGAAAACAAAATAAACAAATGAAAATGTTATAATGGCTAAAGGAAATTTTTCATTTACTTTCGCGATAAAATATCAAAAATTATTTCTAGTTTCCATGTTAAGGCATAGTTTTCAAGAGGAAAGGAACGTGGGTCTAAAGTGTGAATAAATTTGGCCTAAAGAGAACGAAATTGATTTTTCCGTCAGAGATTTTTTCTTTGAACTGTTTCTGTCATAAAGTATTAAAAACTAAATTTTAGAAATTTACTTTTCATGAGAATACTTCTAAGCGGTGGGGTCCAAAAAATAAACCTACATATTCCAAATTAAAAATTAGACACTTACGCTTTCAAATGGAATGTTAAAAGGGGAGTGCTTGTAAAAACGGCCCGATCAAATACATCTTACACGTCCTTGCGTGTATACGAAATTCTGTTAAAATATTTCAAAATGGCGATCGGCATATTGAACGCAACATACAGACTTAAATCGATTCGAAATCATTTTCGATATAATAAAATATGGGTTAAATCGATTCGAAATCATTTTCGATATAATAAAATATGGGTCTACCTTACGCACATCCATACTTATAATACCTTGTACCGGGTGTAAAATATATTTAGTGCGAACGTTCAATATAACAGTGAAGATTTACGTTTAATCTTTTGTTCAATAAGAGCAGAGTGTAAGCTGTGAGGGTACACCGTTGCCTTGCAATATGGGCGAAAAGATTGGGAAACAAACGAATTAGATTGTCTAAAAAGTGGTCATAATTTACGAAAATAAATGTTCAATCAATGCTCTCTGCCCTTGAAACGCGTTTTCAGTTTCCAGCGATACTTATACTCCATTTTTCAAATTTTAGCATTGATCGAAATGATGAAAAAGGATTTTTACACTTTTCAACAAGAAGTTATAGGTTGCATTGATATATATGGCGGAAATTCACCTACCATAACAATTTTGTTTTCCGAAAATATGATTCACAGTTCAGCGATTTTACTTAACCTGGTGGATAATGTTATCAACATGTGGAACGACAATGTAAATAAGATGATTTTTAAAACAATTTACGCCCCAGTAGCAACGTGAGTGTTAATGTTACCATTAAAAAGCGCTATTATAGTATATTTTTTTTTTCAATCTAGACATGATGCCTCGGCTGCCTCTTTGCAATTAGCTTACTATGCTCTTTTTGTACCGACAGGTTTGTCACTCTATACATTTAGTAAAATGTTTTATTTGTGATTTTTGCTTAAAACATTGTTTTTATGGAATTTTTAGGCATGTTCTTATTGATGTTCTATTTCGCTATGTTGCCTTTCATGGAAAATCGCAATGGATTTAAAAGATTGCAGGCAGTATCCACCACAATCTATTGGCTTGACATTCTCGTCATTGATTTACTTCTGTTTTGTGGTATCTGTTTGATGCTCTTCGGTTACCAAGCTCTAATTATGCCTCATGAACTATACCAAATACCGGATTTAATAAACATCGTATTTGCTGTCTTCTTCTATGGTTTAAGCTATTTACCACTGGTATACACATTTGCCAATCTATTTACAGCATTATCAACTCTGTCATCATGCATGACGGCACTATTTTTTATGTCTTGTAAGTCAAGATAAGGGTTTTTCAAGCGCTATGTTTCTACTTCTGTATATTAATGTTGCAACCTCTTGTCTTTTCAGTCATCCCAACAATTGTATTATCGATTTCTGTCGGCGATATGATAAAATATTCTAATTTTATTTTATTTTTACGCCTATTGCCCGACTTTAATTTGGCGCATCAATTTCGTATCATTAATGAACGATTTGTTAACAACCATGAGGAAAATGTGCCTCAAAACGTCCGATATGAATTGAACAATAAACACGTTTTAAAATTGGCCAACTTTTACTATTATGCTTTAACAGTTTTTTCCTTGTTAATGGTAAGAGTTCAATCTTTTATTTTCTAATTGCCTTAAGTTCACCTCCCACCAGATGATAATATAAAGTCGGTAACATGTTTAATCACGATCATATCGTCTTGAAATTCTGATGTAAATAAATTCATTAGACAATCAAAATTTACCTGACGGTTATCCTTAACTAATGAGAATTCAAGCTATTTTAAAGAAGATGCTGTTAGATATAGATGTAAATTTTCAAATTAACTGAAAATGAAAATGTCGATGTAAATTATCACTCGAATGTAACGTTATGTGACTTTCATATATAAAATTCATAATTTCTGGGTGGATTAATATGTAAAATTCTACAAAAAAATTAGTTTGGTGGTAGGCTGAAAACTCTAATGTAAAACATATAAAATTTGCTTTCTTCGCTTTTATATTATTTTTGAACAGTTTTGTTTCTTGTTTGTGGTGGAAAACAAAAAACGGCGTGATGCAATTGCAAACCTACTGAAATTTTCAAAACGTGCAACAAAATCTGAGCAATGCCCTACGCCCGATCAAGAGGACGACAGATTAGTTCGAGAGGAGAAATCCGTTGTGGACAAAATCTTCAAAGGTAAAAGCACCATAAATTGTTCAAAAATTTAGCGATGATCAAAAGAAAATCAAAAGCAAAATCTTGAATAACTCTACATTTATAGCGAGGTAGTAATGGTAATTGGTTTTCCTGTTCTATTTTTTGGCTTTTCAAATGAGAACTGAGTGCTGAAGTTAAAAAGAGCTTAACTGTTTTTTACACTCGCCACCGAATACAGTGATTTTATCACAATGTTTGCAATTTTGTAAACATATCTGCCCGTTCATTTGAATGCTTTTTTTTTTTTTTCTTTTTTTAAAAAGCGGTGTATATTCGGGCTAAGCCGAATTCGGAATAGTCCAATACAGTTTTCTATCTTGTTTATTTTTTGAGAATTAATCTTAAATTAATTTTATAGCTTAGTGACGGGGTCTTTTTCGGTTAATTCGATCGCTTCCTGTTTGTGAAAGTTTTTTATTTAAAATACTACATAAATCATTATTTCAATATTTTCCTTAGATTTTTAGTATTTTGGATTTTTGATCTGGTAAATTTTTATATATTTGATATGAGTTTAAAGATGCAAGTTCTGAAAGCCAGCCGATTACAAAACATGTAACATCATTTCAATAACTACGGTTTTATTTCTTTTGCTAGATAGTACTGAAAATGAGTATCCTCTCTTTGTACAAAACCTCTACAAATACTACACAGAATTGCCAGCAGTGAACGGGCTAAGTTTCGTTGTACGAAAAAAGGAATGCTTCGGACTTTTGGGAGTTAATGGAGCGGGAAAAACAACAACATTTGAAATGATAGCTGCGAATCTTATACTTTCATCGGGCGTCATTAAAATTGACGGCATCGATGTATCACGTGAAACTGAATACAGATATCGTTTCGGTTATTGCCCGCAAAATGATTGTTTAAATGATTTCATGACTGCATATCAAATTCTGAAATATATGGCAACTTTACGTGGCATCAAGGCGTCGCATGTACACCTTGAAGCAACGTTTTGGCTAGAACAGTTGGATTTATTAAAATATAAGAATACACAAGTAAAGTACTATTCAGGCGGTACTAAACGTAAACTACAAACAGCAGCTGCAATGGTAAGAAATAACACTAATTCAAATTCAAAAAATGAGAGCGAGAGTTTTATTGTATTTGCGGTAATAGAACTTTCAATAAAATCAAGGGAAACAGTTGCTCATTCTTCAAAATATGTTTCGTACATCAAGTTTGAGGACAGTTATTGATTCAGTCGCACTAGATTTAGGCAATTTGGCAAGGTCGCATTATACAACTGCTGCAGTTTCTACCAAAAAAATATTTTCATCTTATTATTATTTATTATTTTTATAACAAAATAACTTTGTTGAGCTTTTCTCTTACAAAAAATCGTACTTCTCATAGGATAGGCAAAAGTTTTAGAGGTGTCGGCCCACGAGAATGTGTACATTTTGCAATTTTGAAAAATGTAAATTTTTTTCATACGACGGCTCTTTCAAGATAAGTCGTTCTACACGTAGTAAAATGTTCCGATTCACTCCATTTCCAATAGGGTTCGTAAATGGATCAGAGCTCATTAGAATTTGCGACGTTTAGGTTGAACACAAAAATGTATGAACAAAACTCAGCCATACAAACGGATAAGCTCAAATTAATCCATAAAATAATTTTGAATAGATTCCTCCATATAGGATATACAGATGTTCCACAAACTAAAGATACTTAGCACTACAAGCAGGGTATGATGTAGTTGTGTAAAAAATGTTTGTGATACTAATAAACAAAAGTAGATTTAGTAGGATATGTAAAATAAGCGCAAATCGAAAAATCTGTATTCTTTTCATCAATCCGTCCATATGCTAATGGTCTCCCATTACGTATTCTTAATTCTCTTATAAGGGATTTCTATTAAACGTAACAAATATGTTTAAAATATTTCAGATTGGAAGTCCTTCATTAGTGCTTTTAGATGAACCAACTACTGGTGTAGATCCAGCCTCTAGACGTTTCTTGTGGAAATCTATGCAAGATTTTCAGAAGCGTGATAAAACTATTGTACTTACTTCACATAGGTAGATGGAACATAATAAAGTGTTTTGTCTTTTATTTAGCATGAAAATTATCTTGATTTCAGTATGGATGAGTGTGAGCACTTGTGTAATCGCTTAGCTATTATGGTTGATGGTCAATTCAAATGTCTCGGTTATGTTCCCGAATTGAAACATCTACATGGTACTGGATTTACTATTAGCCTTAAATTAGTATCTAGTGATGTCTCCGATGAAGATATTCTATTCATAACACAAAAATTACATTTACAGTTTTCGAAATGTAAATTACGTGAAAATCATGCCGGCATCTTAACATACTTCATTAAGGCCGACGATTCAATTATATGGTCTCAGGTTTTTCTCAAGTCTGAAGAGTTTTTTAGAGCATCTTCACATCTAATCGAAGAATACTCAGTTAATGAGTCAACATTGGAAGACATATTCTTAAAATGTGATAACAAGAGACATTGTAACAGTTATGCAAATGATGATAATAATTATGGAACTAATGGCTGTAGCACGATAGATTCGTCTCAAATTGAAGATGTTTAATGAAGTTAGTAAACAGTAAAAACGATTTTTATATTTTTAAGATCTTTTCTATTAAGCATAATGAATCTCATAATATTTTCGCAAATCACAATTTCTTAAAAATAGATTAAAAAATTTAATATTTGGTTATTCTTAAAACATCATTCCAAAAAAACACATTTTTTTTCATTAATTTATTTCAATACTTTTAAGTCAAAACATTTTTATAATAACATGTAGTATTTTAAATCAATTATTTTCGATTCCGAAAAATTCCTTAAAAACTACTTTTATCAAATACATAAATGTTTTTCCGAAAACTTATAGCATAAATTTTTGCTTTCAATTTGAATCGAAAACATATCTTAAAACATGTTGCGACCAATTTCAATTCAACAACTTCATAAAGAGCAATAGTACTTTACATTTCGCAACTTAAAAATTAAACGACTTAAGTTAAATTTCTAACAATAAGTCGAGCAAATGTAAACGAATTAGTAAACAGATCTTTTACATCCTTATCCTAGACTGAAGACATCATACCCATTGTTTGTAATTGCTACTTGACAGTGAACTCATCATGAATTTAGCTGTCAATATGTTTAATATCACGTACATAACCATTTTCTAAACGTATTTCGATAAGTATTTAGTAATTTATTAATACTCCTTTGAGCGAAAACTACTGTACTTCATATGGAAACAGTTTTATATGTTTAAATGTTAGTTGATTGTAATGCTATTGACTTATTCATATATTTTAATAACAAATAAAAATTATAAAATTTTTTTTAATCTGACTAATCTTACGTTTATTATACCCGCCACCGAAGTTGAAGGGTATGTTTAATTTTGTCATTTGATGTGTAATTACCAAAAGGAAACTTTGGAGACTCCACAAAGTGTATACATTCTTGGTCAGCATCAAATTTAGAATCGAATTAAGCATGTCCGTCTTTCTGTCTGCGTAATGTCTGCGGTAAAGATTCTTCTGGCCGCAAATGAAGATATCATTCTCATCATATATTCTTTTCCTAATTTTCTAATTTTCGAAGTTGTGAATATCTTTTCACGCCGAATAGAGGCACAAGAACGTTTATCTCAATACACTTGCACTTGACGTGCGTGCATTCCCGTTTCCTTTCGCTTTGCCTATATACACTGCCGCTCATATATTGGATTTTCGACGGCTGCATTTGCTACATCCAAAAAAAAGTGTTATTTTATTTAAATAAAATTGAAAGTTAGAAAATTTGGGCTTTGAAAAGCAGTATAACAATTCGGTCAATAACTCCAGAGAAAATGATTTTCGTTCTATAAAAAGGCACCGAAATGTTAGAGAAGTGTTGGATTGATTATAACATTCTTAAAAGCAAAAATGTTGATGAATATATATATATATATATATATATATATATATAAAGCCGAATATTGCAAAGAGGAAAAGTTTTGTCTTACATCCAGCAATTATTGCCTGATGTTCGGCAAACATTAAGTAAGATAAAAACTAATCCGTCGGTAAGACAAAATCTGCCCTCCGCAAGATATTTATATACTTAACTAATTCACTTAAAAGCAAATGAGAATGTAAAATTGTTATTCCTGATGATTTTCGCCGAATAGGAAATAACATATTAAACAAAAAAAAATTTTTTTTTGGTTAACAATTAAACACGTTGCGTTCAGTATTCTTTTAAGAATTGATTAGTATAAGATAGGAAACGAAATTTAATTGTATGTTAACAATATAATAGATGAAAGTAAGTTTATATATAAATTATGAATTAATTCTCCTAATTCTCAAACGGTACTGCATACCAAATTCAAATCCATTATACATAAAGCATATTACAAAAGTAGGTCTTCCAGGTAACGCTCGAACTCAGTCTCTCGTGATATAGGCTCACCTTCGATGTTTAATTTTTTATTCCAAACATTTTCAGTCAAATCCATGGCAGTTTCATCTTGCGTCTTTTCATGCCCCGTATCAAGGGAACTCATTTCTGCTGCACCATCCAATAGTTTGTCTTTAACGGAAGCTTCGTTCATTTCGTTCTTTGAACTTTTAGACTTGATTTGCTCAACGCACCGTTTCGAATTTTCCGCATTTTTAAGGCGTTTGATTTCACGCTTTTTCGATCTATAATTTAGTTGAGCCGAATGATCTGAGCATAGCCTTAGCTTCACTAAAGCATTTTTACGGTCTCCTTGCTCTTGATAAGCGAAATTCACTTCCCAAGTACGCAAACCATCACGTATGTTGCACTTGCGACTGCCACATTGGAACTGACCAACACCTTCAACAACTTCAGCTTCAGTACGCCACCTCAATGCAATTTTATTTTCTTTATATCTTGAGAGTTCCGCTATACAGTATTCTTTGAAAAGTTTATCATAATAGCGTCGGGCCAAACGTACTTCCCAACTTTCATTTGCTGACGCGTTCGTCTCCTCATCGTTGTCATTCCACAAGAAACGATGATGCTCCCGTATGACGTCGATATCACGTTTGTGTTTTCGATAATCGTCGTGCTTTTTATTTAAAACAAATGCTTTTAGTATATACTCGTGACGTTGTTGACCATTTAGCGACTTTAGAGATTTCGAAAACATTTTCATGTAAGATGATTTGTTTACAAGCGATGGAAAAAATTAGTCTAAAAAAGTGTAATACGAAATTTCATATATATCTTAGGGATCGATGATTTGTTCATTTACTTACTTCAGCAGGAATCCAAAGCATATGTGAATCGCAAGGCGAAATGGTTAATATATTTAACAACATAATCCACCGCACTTGATAAACATAGTTGGATGAAGTTGAAAGTTCGCATTATATTTTCGCCAAAAATCTTTGAAAAATGTCTTTTTATTGAAACCAAAAAAAAAAAAAAAACAGAACTCAAATAAGCACTAAAGAAATATAATGCTTATAATATCGGCTTGTAAGAGTTTCGAAATTTTAATAGTGTTTACACGATTCAGATTCAGCAAAGTTTTACGTTTTAGCCGTAAAGGCTATAAACGAACACAGCAATTGTTTTAGGAAAAATAAAAAACGCACTAGAAACACAACTCGTAAGAGCCATTATTGACATTGTCAAATTTCTTTCTATTACGTTTTAGGCGTGTGAAAATGTTTTCATTTTCTAACTTTTAAAGAAATATTTGAACAATCTTGAAGGATCTAATAGTGCACCAGCAATTGCAATTGCAGAATCTATAAAAGAAGTTTCGGATTAGAACGAACGGTACGAGAACTTTAGGTTAAAACATAATAAGGCCGAGCTTTATTTTCAGGCCTAGGAATAATATTTGAATAAATGGAAAGCAATGTAAATGAACCGAAGGCCCCAAAATCGGGCCTGGTTTTTCTTTTTTCCTGGAAGTGGACTGCCAGATTGCATGATGGAGTAAAAGCAAATACAAATATTTGCGAAGATATGTAATAGAAATTAATTTTAAACGCTTTTCTGCAAGGCGTATATAATTGAAGAATTTTTTGCAAATCGAAGTGAAAATAAAAATGGGGTAATAAGGAATCCTGGGAGCCCATATCATGTAAAGTTTTTCATTTCGGTTTTCAGGTGATGTAACATAGAAACTGGTACTACCATGTAAGCAAATTTAACTGGTGATAGTGCTTTGTGCTTTCTACCTAAGTAGGTGTCGGTATGAACAATTTGCATTGGTATGAAGTATGAACCGAAACAATTTACTACACAACAACTTTCGAAGTAAAAATAAGAAATTCAAAATTAGAATTTTCCAAAATTTTATTATTATTTCATTTTGCATACTTTTTATTCTTTCGCCATATGTAGTTTGTTTATACAAAACAAACGAACGCCAATTTATCTCTTATTTTTTACGGCTTTCTCATTTTTGTTGAAAGTTTGACGGACTCCATTGGAAAATTAGCGATACGGTATACGGTGATGACCCTCCTGAACTGATCTGAACTTTACGGCAAATAAAAACTCCGTTTACTTTAAATTAAGTAATTTGACTTCATAATCTCCTCCATTGGATAAATAAAATATTTATTAAGCGAAAATGTAATTATTAAAAACAATGGTCAATATTAATGTAATTTCCTTTTCAATCGTTTTGATTTGTTTCGTGTGTGTTTTTATTTTCACTTCTCACAAAAATATTTCTTCAGTGTTACATTAGTAAATTGAACATCAAAGCTCGATATTTAACAATTTCCCACCTCTATGGATATACCAAATATGTCAATGAATTGTACAAAACATATGAATAGAAGAAAATAAAAATATTATTTAAATTGATAAGTATGTGTGTGGAGTGGAAGTTAGTAGATTTTTTTAAATTATGTCACGTAAGCACTCCAAACAAAAACTTGAGAAAAAATGAGCTGATCGCAGTTTGCCACAATGGGACGTACAACATATTTTGTGACAATAAATGCGGAATTTATGTATTTTCAACAGATTGGGATTGCAAATATTTCAACACAACGAATGAATCTATCGATTGCTGTGCTGTGACGGAAACAAACCTTTTTATAGCATTGGAACAAAGTTTTCCGGCTCGTAATATAAAGTTGAAAATATATAATTTGAATAAAATATTTAAAGGTGAGCAAGTGCAATCTATCGGAGTAGCTCAACTGGAATGCTGTAATGAAGTCACCGTTATGAAGGCATTTATGACTGACTCGCACTTGATTATTGCAATTGGCCTCGATAAAGGTAATGTTCTACTTCATGATGCGACAATATCACGGGACATGACTACAAATTTTCGCAAATTGTATGTATGCACACGGGCTATTAAGGGAATCGATTTTTTCGGCACTAGCTCTGACGAAACTAATATGTTCATCTGTACAGATGGTGGCATATTCTGCTTTGTGCTGTCCAAAAATAAACGAGAAATAAAAGTTGTTTTAGATAATGAAACGGCGCCAGTACACTGTTGCACTATGCAAACGTTACAAAACGAACATTATTTCGTAGTCGGACGAGATGATGCTCTTTATTGCTATACTACGGATGGCAGAGGACCATGTTATGCGATTGATGGACGAAAGAAAATTTTAAAGTCGTTTGGGAAACATTTAGTTGTTGTCCTAGAGCAAAGCAAACCAAAGTCAACGTCATATTTTAGTCGTTTAATTATTATTGACATCGAAAATAAAATTATAGTATTCAGCCAGGAGATAGAGACAGTCGAAGCTGTGCTACCGAAAGATTGCTATGCTAATTGTTACATCGTTTTGAAAAACAAAAGCGTGTTCACACTGAGAGAACGTCAAATTAAAACCAAGCTACGCCTTTTGCTTGATAAAAGCTTGTACGATTTTGCGTTTCAACTTCTTAATGCTTTGGAACTAAATTCTAGAACCTTGGCAGATATTTATGTTAAATATGGTGATTACATGTTGCAGCGAGGGGACGTTACCAAAGCAGTAACAATCTATATTCACACAATTGGCGAAGTATTGCCTTTCAAAATTATTATGAAATTGATGGATTTAAAGTATAAGGAGCATTTGATAAAATACTTGCAAGCAGTGATGAAGACAGAACATGGCAGCCCAGATCATGAACAGCTTTTGCGCAATTGTTATAAACGTCTTAATCTCCCAGTAAAAGTTGAAAATACTTTTGAATTAAATTTACAAAAGGACAATCAAATAGATTATCTTTTCACTAAGCGAGATCCATCAGATGTGATTGCTTTAAACTCCACCGACGAAATGTGTAAATTGGTATTTGATATGAATAAGAAAGAAGTTTTAAATTTTTTTAAAAAATACGCCGGAGCGTTGATGATGCGACATCCCAAAGATGTCCACGAAACTATTAGGATCCTGAGTTTAAAAACGTCCTGCGAGCCCCTTATTCAATGTATTCTTCCCATTTTCCTCAAAAATGATGAATTCTCTTTGAAGCTTCTATACATGTCCAATTTTAATCGAAAGGAAAATCTTAATGCCGTTTATACTATTTGGTTAGAATTGCTTCTACGTAAATGGAGAAATTCAGAAATTGATATTTCTAAAGTGCTCGATTTTTTTCAAATTCATAAAGAATATTTGGTAGACGCAGATGTACTTATTATTTGCCGGCACTATAATTTTTGGAAAGGAATAATGTTGATGCACGATAAAGAAAACTTAGATTTCTTGAACATTCAATACTTTATACGAGATTACAAAAATCCTATAGAGCATAAATTGGACGTTAATATATTTAATCGTTATCACGAATTGTGGTTGCAAGTTTTAAGCAAAAAGAATATTTCTTTCAAAGAACCGTTTGGACTTACCAACATTATATTTAAAGCCTTGGTTCATTCCAGTGTAGATAACACGTTGAAAAGTATTAAAAGTCTTTCGAATAACGCAAATTTTTTGGTTGCCCATGTGTCAGATATATTTACGCAGGGTAGAATACCAGAATTGTTTCCAAATAAAAAGCTTAAACAGATTTTAGTCGCTTTAGATTTGAAATTAACTGAGTTAAAAAGCTTGCTGTTGAATTTTCTTCGAAAACCAATCGAATTTCGCAGTAGTTTATGCGACATATGTAAACAGCCTCTTAAATTGCCCATAGTGCAATTTCTATGTCAACATACCTTTCATAAAGAGTGCCTTAATTCCTATCTAGAAAGAAGTGTGTGCGTTACTTGCCTTCCAGCAGCCACTCAGAACTCCTTGGAACGAAAACATCTAAATGACCAGCTTGTAAATGAAGGAAGTGAAGCTTTAAGAACTGTTGCCTGTGCCATAAAACAAGGAATATTTCATAAAAATAATATGGAAGATAAAGCAAATTCTATAAAATCAACTTGGAAAAATGGAGATGGCAACTACATGCTTAATCGGTCTATTAATAACAATGATACGAATGTCAAAAAGGGAAATCCTTTCGAAGACAACGCTGAAAGGGAATATGATACAAATTTAAATCCATTTAATGAAAATTAGTTTGGCTAAGAATATAAATATAAATTATTCATGTATATAAATATAAGTTATGCAAATACACCATAACACAACAATATTATTTTCATCTATTATTTTTCAAAAACTTTTGCAAATTTTTTTATCCTCTAGTATTTTTATTTTTAAATATATGCAAAAGAATCAATAGTGATTATTTTACTGCCTTGCTGCCGATTTTATAGCCGCACTAAGATTACGTATGTTTATTTTAAAACGACCTATGATAAGAAAGCTCGAAAGCTTGTTACTCTTGAAATCCAAGTGTTTGATGTTTTCTAGAGTCATTTCTCATTAATCGCAAAATTTTACAATCCCAGTTTTACGCTGACGTTTTCTTTGCAAATAGCAAACTAGCAAAGTAGTCCGGGAATTTATTCTGATAAACATTGTTATTAGTTATTAAAAAATATCTTAAACCATCTAAATATTAATATGTAGCGACTTTTACCTGTTTGTTTCGGAGCCATTAACATAGCTATGGACATGAATAGTGTCATTCGATATGTCTATGGTTAAAGGATCACCACATGAGTTTCCCTTGACAGCGAAGAACACTGCTACTGATGCATAAAATTATTTATACCAGGCGCCAATAGGGGCATGAAAATAATATAATTATTTTCGATTATGACAAAGGAGTACACCAACCTCTTCAAAATTTTCGTGCAAAGAGTTTATAGGCAAATATATTTCTCTTCACCAACAGAGGATTGATAGTCAGCAACAACAATTTGAAGAAGAGAAAATATGTTCTACAGGAGCATAAGAAGCGGTGACCAACAATTTTTCAAGCAATTGCTCGGTTGCACCAAACTTTTGAAAATATTTCAATCATTCTGTAGCTTCATTACTGTCATCATATAAACCACCAGGAAAAGTAGTTTAGCCTTTAATAAAAGCTGCATGATCTGAGCGTTTTAACATTAGCAATTGAAAAACTTATAGCTGCTCAAAAGAAAACTTACTAGCATATTTCCATTACGTTGAATCCAAGCTTTTTCTTTGACACATATAATCAAAGTGGCAGGAAATAAATATTAAGAAATTTCTTTCGCCATACATAGATTTAGAAAAAATAGTTTATAAGTTTTTTTGTTACCCTAGATGTTTATTCTGCTCGAAGTGGTTTGATTTGTTCGTGCCGTAAAATATTATACTATAACTATAACCAGAAAAGGTCAAAATATTAATATAAATATATGATTTTACTTACAATTTGAAATATCTTAAGTTTCTTTAAAATTTTTTTATTCTCTAAAACTGTTTGCGATAGAAGCTGAAGTTGGAATAAATAAAAACATAAAACAGCTGATGAAGCAAATACAATTTCAAAATTTGTTCGCTTATGTAGGATTACAGAGAATGGAGTTAAATTTCACAGCAGCTGGTGTTTGTTTATTTTTTACTATTTACACATGAAATACAATTAACATAAAATAGCAACCAAAGTTAGTAGATTCTTAAAAAGAAAATTTATGCTAAACATTAGGACTTAACTATTCAAAGTATAAAAAATAAAGAATTCTTGTGTAAATAAAAAAGTGAGATAAAAAAAAGGGTAATATGCACCCGCACACACATGTTTGAAGTTATGAAAGACACGCCACACTTACAGTTATATAAGGATAAATAAGCGAGGAAAACTCTTCTTCGCTGGAAATTGTGCAATAATTAGATTATCATCTGAAAATGAACAAAATTCATTTTATTGAGCCTTATCGCTGTTGATAAAGGAATCTTTCCAGCATCATTTATTTCGATTGGCCTTTGGAGTTTGTAATTAACTTTCCATCCAAATGTTTCAAATTCTTAATATAACGCTTTTAATAATAATTAAACATTTTTAATAAAGATAAAAGAAAAGAAAGAAAAAATCACATTTGCTTAAAATCTTACTTTCCTTTAAGTAGGTGATTCATATAAACTTACGGCTGTTCAAAATTCCACATGCTCTTGAACAAACCAACAGCGCAAGCAAAATTTATCGCCTTATATAGCATCCACAATTAAATTTAAAACCCGCACGTAATAAAAGCTCATTTTTAACTTAAACTAAAATCCACCTTTAACTGGCTTTAGCGCTAAGCGCCGTAGCGTGAGCGACCGAAAGTAAACGTAAATAAAACACTCCCGATTAATATTTAGATCAAATTTTTTTCCAAAACATTGTTTGTATCTTGCAATTATTGTATTGTCTATTAACTCATTCCGTAATGTCTACATATGTATGTATAAATCTTTATCCAAACTGTTTGATTCTTACCTAGGTTCTCGCTGGTTTTCTAGAGGCTGCGTAAATGTTCTATAGAATGCTGAAGAAAAATAAAGCGATAGCTTTTTTTATGTAGAATACAACGTCGTTCATTCAAATATAGTCTACGGTACATATGACACGACTCGGTTCGAATCATAATGCTATAAAAGTGCCGTTTGTATTTTTCCTTCAGACAGTGTCCATATTCGCTAGATCGTGCAAAGCCTAAATTTTATTTACAATTTCTTTATTTTCGAAGTAATATTTATTTCAAATTACATATTTCTTTAATGCTTAGTTGTTTCTCAAATATTATTAATCAACTGACTTGCCTGCTTATAAACTTTACAAACATCACAAACGCTGCGTCCCATTCTGCACAATAAACTATACTGAATAAAATTCACTGTCTCTATTGAATCTAAAAATATTCTTTGGCGACCCCTTAATATAGTTAAAGGAATATAGTTTTTTTTAAATAATACATATAACATTTAATGTCAATTCTACGTAAAGAATGTAAAACCTAGTGTGGTTCCATTTCTCAATAGTTTATATTCAATATACGATCCAAATGTCTTGTTATATTGTATTATAATATATTATCTACATTGTTTACATGTAAGCTTAAAATATTACATTTAAAATGAATTGAAATCAATTTTTGTACGTTAAGGTATAAAATTGTTTACATTGTTTCAAAATTATTTCGAACGTGTTAGTTAACAATGGATAATATTTCATTTAATCTAAATCGATTATTTTCGAGTATGACGCAACTGCAACTTAATCCAATTATACCTTTTATTCTTGGTTTTCCATTTTGAAATAATTAACTTTCATAAGTAGAGAGTAAAAGCGAGTAGATCAAAGCGCATTTTCCGAATTGAACTTTTTTTCTCTTGACCTTTTCTTAGCGTTCAGAGTTTATTTATACTTCTACCAAAATTCTACACTTGCAATTTCTACGTGTTTCAGCAAACTGAATAAGTTCATTTCTTGTCCAAAACTTTCTACTTTGCATGAGTAAATTATTGGTGAAAAGATACTCAAATTCTTAGTTTTTTTTCGAAGTCGAACCAAGTTTTAAGTTATTGAGTTTTTGAGCGAATCGTGGTCAGCTTTTGATTTTCACCAGTTGAGATTTTGGTACAAATAGCTGTAGCTCTGGTCTGTCTTATTATATGTAAAAAGAAAGTAAAGTGTTTGCGGTTATGTGAACTTCTTCCCGTATTTTAAATTTTCTTCACAAATTTCTAAAATGTTACATATTTTACATTATAAAGCTATCGAATTGATCCC
>KK351250.1:5234-17995 GCA_000671755.1 Glossina brevipalpis
CCCTTTCTCTTTCTCTATCTCTCTCTCTCTCTCTCTTCCCCTTTCTCTTTCTCTATCTCTCTCTCTCTCTCTCTTCCCCTTTCTCTTTCTCCCTCTCTTTCTCTTCATCTCTCTCTCTCTCTCCCCCTCAGTCCAAATTTCTCTGTCGATTTCCTAATTGTTTAATTTGAGACTTTTTATAGAGATATATGCTCGATATCAATCGAGTTATTTATTTATCTTTATCGGATTCTATACTATCGTAAAAGTTACCTTTGAGAGAATGGCGCTAGATCGCAATAAATTTCATAAAAAAAAAAAATAAAAAAAATTGTTAAATCATTTGATAAAATTTATATAAAATCATAGTTTTTCATTAATTCCTTTAAAAAGGTACTTAAAATTCATTAATTTTTTATTTGTATTTAAAGTAAAACGCGATTACTATTGTTTTATTTTGTTTTTCAGTATTCGTCTATACGTATTGGTCCCGTAGTCAAACGTGATGTAATGAAGGCGTCTACAATGTTAGAGCATGAGCCACAGTAAGTAAATATTTGCCTCTGCAATGCTATAATGAATGATAATAATAAGTAAATAAAATGCGCGCGACCTTTAATCAAATAAATGTTCTTAACATTCAACCAGCATGTGAGATACGAAATCAAACCGATGAAACTAATTTTCTATCTGTTCGTGTCTCTTTATCAAAAATTCTTTTCCTTTTCTTTCTCTTGTGTCGCAATCATAAAAATTAAAAAATTTATCTTATTACTGGATTTTTTCCTCTCCATAGTTACTTGCTATGAGAAAATTGTGAAAAATATTTGTAATTTATGTGAAAAAAGAGCAAGACACATACTTATGGCAGCAAACTTACCTGTGATTGTGATTGAAATTTTCCGCTTCCGTTTCTATTTAATACAGTTAATGCTGATGATTCCTTATGCAAAGGATGGACTTGTATTTTGAGACGTTTCACTAATGAAGCACATATCAGATAATAATAACTGCTACCGTTTTTTCTTTTTTTTTTTTTGCCAGAGGGAAGTTTCTTTTAACACACGCAGCAAGTTATCATTTATTTATTTGAAGGAACGCGCGCGCATCAAAATTAAACTACTATGTAGACACTGTTGTAACATTAAAGACAATTGCAATGTGATTATGTATTCAATGCTGTTGTTGTTGTTGTTGTTGTTGTTGTTTATGAATAAATTAATATCCATCGTCATTAATATGATCAAGTAGCTATATATATATAAAATATATATAATAAAGATAAATACATACATGCGCATGATAGGTGTGTCAATAAATTCTCTGAATTCTCTGAAATTGGGTGATATTTAAAAGTAAAAAAACTACTTGACACGTTCGAAATGAACCCGTCATTTCAGGTCTAGATAGCTTGGACATTAATGTTGTTTATGTATAAATGGTATAAATTTCAAATATTCACTCACTTAACTATCGTTCCGTGTATATGAAAGCCTAGAGATGCTAGCATTTGTGGAACTGAATGTTATTCTCTTTTAAGTTGCCACAAAAAGCTGACTGAAGCCGCCATTGAAATGATTAAATTAATGAAAACAGGATATTGTGATCTTAAATCCTGGATCCTAATCGACGAAAAGGATACCTTTTGATCTAGGATAATCATTTACGAAGCCGAATATTCATGCTGAGAAGGTGGTACTATGCGTTTGTTAGTTTGCAATTAGAAAAGAATCATCCACCTTTAATATGAACTTCGGAAGCATGATGAAACTGTTAAATCTAAACGATATCAAACTTAACTAATCGGAACTAAGTGAGAGCGATTAATGAACAAAGAAACTGAAAAAATCATTTTGCCTCATGTGCGTAAAAAAAAAGACAAAACTTCATGATAAAGAACAACCCTGTAAGTGTGATCATTAAGTTGGACTAGAAAGAAACTTCTCTTGATTGCGGATTATTCGTCCAATCGCAAAGCTCCTTTCGATTGCCGCTTGTTCAGAGATCGATGTAAAACATTCATCGTTCACAAAAGCTCTAAAAATGTGACAAAATGCTTCGATAAACATTTCGCGTCGAAGCCACGAATTTTCTACTAAGTTAATTGGGTTCGTAGGACCGATAATTAGCAAAATAGAGAAAATAGACTGATAGATGGTGATGGTAAAATATCAATCAATTTGTAACAAGTATTGTTTGAAATAAATTTGAGTTTGATCAAAAAATACAGAGAACTTCTTGATACAACTAAATAACTTAAGTTCATATATATATATACCTATAATACCGATCTGGTGCATGTATAAAAAGTATATAAGTTCTTTTTATCTATTATTGTGAGATATTAGGTAAAAGAAATTCTTCATAGGTTTTCCTTTATTAAAACGCACACGCATTTATCTTATAATTTAAAGAAAATATATCCCATTCTGATCGTTAGGCCCTTTTTGCTGCTTTTTTTTTAAATCATAATCGTTTATGCTATCATTTCAGAAGTTCTGGAAATTTCTGATTGAAAAATTTTAACCTTTGAAGTCATTTTTATTCCTTTAAGAGAGTTTTGCAGAGAATAAACAAGAACATAAAAAAACTTGAAGTCAAACTCTCTTAATTTTTTTTTTAAGACATAAAAAGAACTCATAGTTTGGTGTTGTCATGATATGTCAGGACGACACCTTCCCATTCTATTGTTCATTCACATTTAAAACACTTGATTTTAATTACGCGCTCTAGTCGCATTACTTGGTGAAAGTAAACACCCAGAGCAAACCGAGTATTCAAGTTCACTCACCTTAAAGCACGATCTTTTTCGCACATTTTAATCGTTTGTATATAATCGAGTGATCCGTAGATATGAAAATTTGATCTTTTAAATTTTTTGTTACTATTTCGTGTGTGACATCCTCAAATGTCGGGTTTGCCTTTCGTGTCCACCCTACTACCTTTAGGTCAAAATTGTTTTGTATTCAGTTATCACTTTCGCAGCGATGGCATAAACTAGAATATTCTGATGTTTCTGGATTTACTGAAGAATTTTATTGACTTTATCAACGATTGCTCGATCAGAGGGTGGAGCGTCTCTTGAATATTGAAATTTTTAAAGCGGTAACGATTAAAACCCTCTGTGTGCTGTTAATTTTCGATAAAACATCTTCACCATAAAAATTATCAGTTTTTTCAAAAAAGCTTGCAAAACTTTGTCGTCTTTATCGAAGTTATATTGTAAAATATATTAAATTATTTTATTATAGAATTTTCATTTCATTCAAAATCCATTTTAGTTTCGATTGAATTGACAAATCATGCAATGCGTTTTGTTTTCTTGGTTATCAATGGAACTGTCATCTTTTACATATACAAGGGATAGACGAAATAATGTGAATACTACGGGCTTATAGTATCACAAGACAACATAAAGCTAACACGATAAAAATGAGTTGCAGAGAAGCAGTCATCATTGACTTGAATATAATATGCTTCGACAAAAACAAGGACGATGAAATCTTCAGAAATTTAACATTCATAAAAGAGTTACGAGACTACGAGACTGTTTATAATGGCAGATGTTCATATTATTTTGTCTATACCCTACAGCTATAAAGTACGGTTTACAATATTTTCAAAATTACTCCATTCTACATTTATCTAACGCCGCGAAGTGTTTCTTTACCTCATACATACATGGGCTCTATACTTAACAGATATTGTTATAGTTGAGTAATGAGTGTAGAGAGAGAGAGAGCCAAAATATAAATATGCATTATAAACTTTATAAGAAATACATGAGCGCAATATGAAGGACCGGGCTGCTGTGTTGGGTATAAATCGAAATATGGACGATTCTTTTTGGCCCGATTAAAAAAAAGTCCATCATTAATTGCGCGTAATGTACGCATTTATTTAAAATCATAATACCATCCATGTCATGCATCTATTTACTTTATTCGTCATTAAATGATCTGCTAACACGATTTCATTAAGTTTACTGACTGCGTCCTTTAATTTACAGCCTAAAAATCTTGCCATCAAATTCGTGTATTCTCGACCACATCACCTCAGTTCGTAAATACGTTATCCGATGGTTATTCATTCTTTGAAGGTGAGCGGCTCTTATAGAAATTACCAAACTTACCATCTAAACTGAATTAGTTTACTTTAAAAAATGTAATCGAAACTTACTTTTTAAAAATCAAATACACAAAAAAATTCTTAATTTTTTTTTATATTTACTGGTCTTTCTCTGTCCTGCGTATAATATATATAGATGCATAGATATATAGAGACATATGGACATAGGGACCTATAGAAAAACTATATACTACTTCAACTGAGAATAAAGACAAAGATTTATTAAAAGTTTTACAAAAAAAAAAAAGATGCAAAAGTTCACTTTTCTTTCAAGAAAATTAAGGATTAAATTGTACCAACACACAAAGCATTTAAAAATATTCAAAAATAATTGCAATAAAAAATCGCTATGTAAACTGTGTGCTGTGCTACTGTATAAAAATAATTCCAAAATATATGCAAATTTTTTTGGACACATAAATAGAACAGAAAATAACTTGAGAAATTAATTTGTAGCTAAAGTGAATTTTTGTTTTTTTTTTTTATCATTCAATATTTCGTTTTGTATTCCGGATTGTGTCTATTATCGTTCTTTCGCATATGCGACTCGATAAACTTTTGATACATGTATTTAGGTAGAGTTATCTAGAGTTGTCTCTCTGTTCCTTCTCTCAAAATTCATCGCTATGTTTGAATTTTTTTTTTTTTTTTTTTTTATAGGAAAATGAAAATTTTTCATTTGCTCTTAAGGAAATGCATTCAATTTTATTTAGGTGTAAAGTATTTTTTTTTTTTTTTTTTTTTTAGTCCATTCTTTTGCCTGTTTGATAAGATTCCCTATATGGATGGATGGCGGCCGCTTCAAGACTTTAAAATATATTCCTGTGAGAATCAAATGAAATCTATAATACTTGGCGAACGATTTAAGTCGTAATCGAAAGAAAAGAAATTCAATCATATTTTCCCATCCTCCTATTTCTACTATTGTATAATGTACTCTAAAATATGCGAAGATGAAGCGTCATTTCAGGCACTCATGTTTTGTGATATTATATGATGTACTTTACATTATGACTTCGGCTTTCTTGCCGTGCTAAATATGGCCATTTTTTGCTTTATAACACATTTTTTTTTCTAAGAATAATTTTCAATTTTGATAGATAGGGATCTAACTACTTCTCTCTAATAGAATAATAGATCTATCTACTTTTCTCTAATAACCCGCCCACACCTGCTTAAGAATCCTCTTGACAAGTTCACGTCCAATTCCTCGTTTTTAATTTCGTGTACATTCGTTTTTCTAAAGAACTTAAATGACTTTCATTTGCTTTTTCGGCTCATAGTTCGAGCGATTGGAGTAGTAGTTCTTCTTCTTCTTCTTCTGGATTTCGCGGATTACATGTTTTATTTTTACTTAAATAATTAGTATGCTCTCTTGCTAAATATAAACCACTTTTTTCCTTAAATCGGTTTAATATTATATATATATAGTTCTGTCCTGTCTCTCTTTTCTAATGCAAATAATAATAATAATTTTCTTCTTTTGGAGTAGAATAAAATCCTCTACCTACTTCTATATAGCTTTTAACAAAACTATTACAATTTAAAAAAAAAAAAAAAAGACGATACTGAATAGTATCTCGTATATCTATATCTAGCACTTTATAATAGATCTAAGCCATGTTATATACTACAAATTATATCCTTTGATTGTATAAGTAATTTTTTTTTCTTCTTTGAAATTTGTGCTGTTTATGTGTCAGTGGCTGTATGGTTTCTCTTGAAAGAACAATTTAACGCAGAAACAAATCAAGTGTGAATGTTGTTGTTGTTATTGTCTCTTACAGATTCGCAACTATTTTGGCATTTGACGTTAAAATTGAGAGAGAAGCTCAAGAAATGGCCGATTCTTTGGGAGTAAAGATTTTTCAAGCTGATATCATTTATCATCTATTTGATAAATTTATGGCGTATCGTGAAGAACTCAAATTAAAGAAACGTGAGGAATTTCGTTCTATTGCAGTTTTCCCCTGTAAGCTCAAGGTAAGCTGTTTATTATATATAATATTATTTACGTATTATTTATTTATGACAAAAAAAAAAAAAACAAAACCGTCAACCTATCAACATCAACATTGATTTAGATGATGTAATAGAATTTTGCATTAAAATTTTGGCAAATTGAAATTTTCATATCATATATAGAGAAGTCAGTTTAACGCAGACTCGAGAAGTTTTTAGATTTAATTGAATAGATTTTTTTTTTTTTTTGTGGGTTGACATATATATATCTTCATGAATAATAATACAATGAAGAGATCATGAAATTTTTTTCTTAATGAGTATAAAAATCGAAGATTATAGTGAAAGTAATGATTCTTCTCAACGCAATAATCCTTTTTAATATTAAGAGTTGTAATCGTAAAATTTGCCAGTAGAAACATGAATTTTTTTCCTAATTAAGAAGACAACTCGAAGATAACATTGATGTATGTAAAAAGAACTTAGAAAATACTTAAGGCATATAGAGCTTGTAGAGCTATTTTTTCGTACTCCGATAAGCTTCTTCTTAAAAAAAGTGTTTGGAAGATTTCAAATAAGAAGTAAAATATCGTAACTGAGCAACATTTATTACATTAAATTTATTACAGATACTGCCACAATTCATATTTAATAGTCGTGATCCGATTATAATGGGCGTTATGGTTGAGAACGGTATTGTCAAAGTGGGTACGCCTCTATGTGTTCCCAGCAAAGATGTAAGTATACAACAATAATGTCAACCTAATATATGAAATAAAAAAAAAATTCTTGGAATCCTTCGGATCTTTAAAGGCAAACCTTTGCGAACACTGTATTTTTATTATTATTTTTTTTACTTCTTTCATTTCTATTATTATGCTCATAATTGGCCAAAGGACATGTGGAGATGCATTCCGTATGTTGTGTACGGAAAATTCACTTCAGAGATACTGCTTAGTATTATATATAAATTTTTGATCAGCATAAAATTTTATTATTTTTTATTTTATTTTATACATGCTTGTCTGTCTGTCTGTCTCTCTGTCTGTCGTTTGGTGGAAATTTCACGATGGGAAAATTTTGCTCTAGATATCTTTGGCAAAATAAACCCGAGTATCAGAGAAAAAGGTTAATTTTAAACTGATTGGCGCAACTGATATGAACTAAATTAGAACTAAAGTCTGTCAGATATTCGATGAACATCTGTTTAATGTCGTAGGTGGCTATAAATCTTCCGATTAATGAAGACTTATTTGTGGCGAAGATAGGCGAAGAATACTTTTGCACTAAACTTTTAAATGATTGGATGAACATTTGCATCGAATTGATTAAATGAATACATACGTGTGGAGGGTTCCACTTCCTCTTTTGGTGATTGTGCTGTTACCGATAATCCGAGTGGAAACCCGGAATACACAATACTTGAGGGAAGATTATATCGTCATTTTCGTCATTTCCCAGAAACATATTCGAAGATGATAGTACACCTTGGTCCAGTTTTCTCCTGGGCCATCAATTAAAAATATATTTTTGCAAAGCTCTTCAGCTTACGGTATCAAATTTTTTTCTATAATGTCGATATCAATTCTAAACGGGGTGTGTGGGTGGGTGCGTGTACATAGTTAACCGATCTAAAGCAAATCAATGCATATATTTGCTACAAGCGGGGATAAAGGCGGTGTAACCCAGTTTTCAACAGCAGATTTATAATAAAAGAAGCAAGAAACTATGTTTTTGCGAATGGTTTCTGCAGTTTCTTTTTTTTTCAAATAGTTCATCTCGTGACTTTGTTTGCTCTAAATTTTTTGAGAAAAGCTTCTAATAAATATTTTTTATTAAATTTTTGAATTGAATTGAGAGTAGTATTTTAGTTTATTGATGAAAATATAATCAAATTTATAATTTGGACTCTTTTTTAACACGTTCGTGAACGCGGATGCTATTGAATTTCGTTAAGATTAAGATTATTCCCACTTCCCACGGAGTCACAATGATTTTGTATTTGTATTTTTAAAGTAAATGAACATTTTGGAATATTGTTACTGGAAAGTTTCAGTAACTAACACAGAGCATAGAACTGTGTCAGATAAACATGTGATTAAAGCAGATTTCATGCCGCTTAGCTAACTTTAACTCTCATAGCATTTTTCTTGATGTTATTTTAGACAGTAAAACCCTGTTGCACTTCATAGTACTCAGAAGAAATTTAATCAGATCTCACCAGTCACACACACAGCAGTTTTATATAAGAATTTGTCGACAAAAGCTTAAATCATACAATCGATCGAATACAACATTGCATATGAGTTTATTCTTTTCTTTCATGTCCGTCTGTATGTCTGTCTATATAATGTCTGTGGTAAATATTCTTCTGTCCCTAAAGAAAGGAAGATATCTGTTTCAAATTGACAGAAACATTGAAAGTATGTCTGTACGCAGATAGGTATTCAAAATGGGCCAAATTGATCAAACATTACGCCTATAATACAATGTAGACTGAGAGAACACACCTCTATGTTCGAAAGCAAAAGAAAAAATTGGGTTTTCTTTTTTGTGCTTATCATTCGTAAACAATAGTAAGCAGATAGATCTATAAAAATGTCCACAAATTTTGTGCTAGTCTCTATGCAAAAATAGAATAGATCGACCAGGCCCACTTGATATATAATAGATTATTGAAATTTAATTTTTTTTTTTTTTGTGAAAATGTTTGTAACTTTAAGAAAGATGCTACTGAAGATACATGAAATGTATATATATTTGATCCGTATGAAAGTCGTAAATCATCTATGAATGATAAATGTTTACTTTAAAAAAGCTAAACATTTCCACGTTATTCCATAAAAATAGAAAAAAAATCTGCCACGCTCCTCCACCCACTTATTTAAAATGTTGTTTGTTTTTTTTTTATTTATTTATTTTTTTTTATATCAATTTTTAAGATAAAGGTGGTAGGGTGGTTGGTGGGTATAAAAGATTCAACAAAACTCTCTGAATACAATTTTTGTTGTGTACACGTTTTGTTGTTTACTTTAATATTTTACTAATCGTATTGGAGAAAATGGATAAATAAATGGATGAAAAATTTTTATATTTCATAAGAATATTTAAATATTCGCGTAAATTCTGCTTAATGCATGCCAGACTGAATAACAAAATAACATGCATCTGTCGATAAGTGGATTTTAAAAATTTATGAAGAGGAAAACAACCAAACAACACACACACACGTGCAGTGAAATCGACTAAAACTAATGGCGGAACGTTTTATGGACAATAGAAGATATTTTTGCGCACACACGTTTTTTTACTTATCTACCATTTAGCTATTTATTGACTCAGGTGTCCCAACCATATTTGTATGTGCGCGCATGAATGATAAATGTTTACTTTAACAAAATATATTTTTCGTTCTCCTTTAGTTCAAATTAATCGCATTTAAATGAATTAATGATGATTAGAATTCTTATGTGTATAACGCAGCAAATCAATCGAACAAATTAAGGAAGTTTATCATTATATCACATACATGCCCACACACATATATATGTATGTATATATACGCACACCTATTAGAAATCAACTGAAGCAAATAAGAAAATTATCTTCGGTTGTTACGGAATATTTTATGCCCACCGCCACCAACACCACCACCACTACGGGCACCACCACCACCACCACCACTTCCACCACCATCACCACCACTCCCACCACCACCACCGGTAATCCTCCCGGAACTACTGTTAAGTATTAAGTCGGGAGAATTATCTAAGCCTCAGCTTAAATCGTCAGTCATGTCCTCACGTCAGTTTCCGCAAGCGCTCCTCTGCATGCAGTTTCAGCGTGATACTTTTACACACTGCTTGTATTATACTCCATAATTCCGGTTGACCCAACATTGCCCTTATTAAGTTGTCTGGCGTCAACGTTTCTTCAGTGGCCTGGTTCATTGCTTCCCTCTCGCTTACAAATCTTGGGCACTGGAACATGACATGTTCAGCCGTTTCACTTTGTTCCATGCACGTTGGGCAGTATGGTTCACTGTCATGTCCTCTCTTATGCAGTGTGTGTGTGTGTGTGCGTGTGTGTGTGCGTTTAACTCAAAATTAATAAACAGCACAAAACGAACTAATTTCCAGTGTAATTATAATTTTTCCAGGTGTTATAGGGTAGATACAACCTCGTTGATTTAGTGTTGAAAACATTCAATCAATCGCCAGATCACTACTATCTGAATGGCAGTTACCACTGCCTAAGCACAAACAAGCAAATAATTTTAGTCGATACTTCTTTTCCGTTCTGTTCTTCTGAGAGCTGAACTTTCTTGTTCATATTGTATGCAAGTAAAAGAAATAAGTAGAAGCGTATTGTGTCGTCCTTATGAAGGGAATTCAACGCAACGACGCAATAACTTGATTCGCTAATATAGCCCAAGTCTTAAATAGTTCTAATAAAATTAAAATTGCATGCATATATATATATATATATATATATATATATAGGTACAATCATATCCGAACCTAACCAAATGCATGCATGCATTCATGTACGTATGTATGTACGCGTATTAAAATATGTTAAGATAGGTTCTTGTTTGCCGCGGAAGCTTTCAATCCAACGCATATAGGCATTGAAAGCGTATAAAAATGTTTGCGTCTGTTGTGCTGCAAACGCATGTGTTGGCAACTGTCAACTTTACCGGCACATCCTGTTTAAGTATTTGTTGTTGTTATTGTTGGTGTTGTTGTTGTAATCTTTAAAACTTGTTTGGCAGCGTTTCTTATTAAATTTTATATCAGCGATCAAAGGATTGAAGTATATTAGATTTGTTATTCCATCTGCAACAATACAAGACTACAACACAAGATCTCATAATTAAACTCGCGAGATCATCTTAAGAGTTCAGACTTAACATATCGCCCCTGCCTGATAATTCGATTCGTTGCTAGTTGCGTTTAAACTTTTGATAGAAAAAAAAAATTCTAAAAAATGGGGTAAATCGCCTCAGTTTATGCCCCCCCCCCCCCCAAAAAAAAAATTAAGTTCAAAAATTAAAAATAGTCAACAATTGATATCTGAAATTTGAAAAAAATCTTAAGACACTTAAGGGATTCGCATTTTTAATATAATTTTCGTCAATAATTTATAATTTATAGCAGATAGCGATCTAAATAAACTTTTTCTAGGCTTATAAAGCAAGAAACGATCTCGATCCAGAAGAGCATGAAACGATATTCAGCTCAGTTCAACGTCAATTTTATTACTTTTATGTATCAAAAAGTCGCTTGAGGTGGTGATGGATATGGTGGGTATTTATCGCACTAAGCCGAATAAAATAAATTTTTATTTATACTGGTCTTTTTCTTCATACATATATATATATGTGTGTGTGTGTGTGTGTGTTTGTATTCATC
Source organism: Glossina brevipalpis (assembly GCA_000671755.1). NCBI lineage: Eukaryota > Metazoa > Arthropoda > Insecta > Diptera > Glossinidae > Glossina > Glossina brevipalpis. Next base: position 16,718 of record KK351250.1, read on the forward strand.
TTGTTTGCGTTTGTTGTTTATTTGTTTGTTGCTTTGTTTCTGGAATTCTATATAACGCTTGATGTGCGCCGGTATGTTTGGGTTATATTTTATATCATCTCCGTTGGTCTGATCGTTTGTACAAGAATGCTATTCATTGATAATTATAACTTCCGCAATTATATGCAACAGTATGTTTTACATCCTGTTTGGTGGACACAATGTGATGTGTAAGTTAACTGCTGTATAGTGTTATCAAAGTACCATATAACAGGGGGGATTCAGCTCTACTACGCGTACGATGTACTCATCATCACATGAGACCGGGGGTATACTAACTTTATAACTTCGTGTGCTACAGACAATTACGTGCACATTTCGAAGAGTTTCTATAACGTATAATAAATAATAAACGAAAAAACGGAATTCGTTTACTTAAGTTCACGTATTTATTCATTCATTCAATCATTTTCTCTATGTATTTAAATCTCAGAATATTCACAAAAAAATGTAAATAAAGGAATAAAATTTTTATATAATAAGATTCTCTTTTTGATTTTACCAATCAAGATATGAGAAAGAAGAAACTATTCCGAGTTTATTCCAAGACTCCTTTTGCAATTTTTTGTGCGAAAAGAAGGCGAGAAAAATGCCCGATAAGTTTTTATTGTTACGCTTTATAATAACAATAATAATAATATTGATGAGTATGATTTTATATTCAATCTCTATTTATTCATGATATGATACAATAACATGAACAGATTTGAGCATAAATCAAATTGGATTTGATAGGAAATAGAAAAAAACAAAACAAAAAAAAAATAAATTATATCGTCTCTCGTAAATGATGTTAGCTAATAAAAGATTCGCTTTAAGCTGAAGAAAAACTTTGTTGATATTCTTGTTTAGTTCTGAGCGTATTTCATATAAATATTTAAGTGGTTCCAGATTGATCCAACGCAGTTTAATTTTGATAGCTTCCTTTCTACTATTCTTGCCTGTGTGTAATAATTTCTCTACAATAAAACCGCAATTGAGACCAGACGCCCTGTTCTCTTCGTTCATTCACTTCGTGTAATTCATAACACCATCGTCCGTTGGATTATTTACCATTTGCTGTTGTTAATTGCATTTTACATATATATATATATTTATATATATACACATATACATACCCATATGAGCACACACAAACACATACACATATGAACACACATACACATATGAAGACACATATACATACACACGCATACATACATTCATGTATACATATATATATATATATATATATATATA
>KK351250.1:24089-44321 GCA_000671755.1 Glossina brevipalpis
ACATTAAAAAAATGACGGCACGTCAAAAGAAAGACAACGGCACGTTAAGAAAAAACGACGGCACGTTAAGAAAAAACGACGGCACGTCAAAAGAAAGACAACGGCACGTTAAGAAAAAACGACGGCACGTTAAGAAAAAACGACGGCACGGCAAAAGAAAGACAACGGCACGTTAAGAAAAAACGACGGCACGTTAAGAAAAAACGACGGCACGGCAAAAGAAAGACAACGGCACGTTAAGAAAAAACGACGGCACGTCAAAAAACGACGGCACGACAAAAAAACGACGGCAGAGCAAAAAAACGACGGCACGTCAAAAAACGACGACACGTCAAAAAACGACGGCAAGGGAAAAAAACGACGGAACGGCAAAAAATGACGGCACGGCAAAAAAAAACGGTGGCACGTCAAAAAAACGGCGGAGCGACAAAAAACGACGGCACGTCAAAAAATGACGGCAAGGCAAAAAAATGACGGCACGGCAAAAAAAACGGTGGCACGTCAAAAAAACGGCGGAGCGACAAAAAACGACGGCACGGCAAAAAAACGGCGAAGCGGCAAAGACAACGGTGCGACAAAAACGACGGGACGGCAAAAAAATGACGGCACGGCGAAAAAAACGGCGGCACGGCAAAAAAACGACAGCACAGCAAAAAAAAACGGCGGCACGGCAAAAAACGACAGCACAGCAAAAAAAAACGACACGGCAAAATACATGCATAAGAAATTCCTATAAGCATATCTCAAAATCTTCGGTCGTATATCTTTTATCTGCTTTTGCGCTTTACGCATAAAAAGATGCGAAAGACTTGTTCCTTTCCTTTTAAATATGTATGTTGTGTATATTTCGTACGGTATATTTATGTATAAGTGTAAGTTATGCTTTCAAACACCTTCATACTCTGCAACCATTTCAAAGGCAGACAGGCAGCAACACTGCAATGCTAGCAGATTTTGAAAGAGCTACACAACCAGCATGGAGAACTGAGCTGCCAGTATTTCAGTATTAGTTATGCAGCTGGCTTATTCGTCTACCTTTATATTTTATGCTCTTTCATCTTGGGTATGTGTGCCTGTATGCGAGCTAGCTTTTTTTTTTTTAAAGACGACAAAAAGATTAATAAGAACGACAAACATACGTACGGCTCTGGAAGTGAAGAGTGGGTGTTCGAATTGAAATAAAATGCGTTGTTGCATTAGTTTGTTGTTCACTGAATAAATTTTAGCCATCGAAGTAGATGGACATTGAAAAAGCGATCAGTCAACATACTTCAAAAAATTCGTAGAGCAAAGAGGGAAAAATAGAAGAGAGAGAGAAAAAAAAAGAATGAGAGCGTGATAAATAGTAAAAGATATACAGTAGTGCATACAAATATATATATATATATACCTACACTACACATGCACAAACATACGCACACATTTACACAATTTCCTTTTAGACACCATAGACTCTCATTTCGATTAACATTGCAATCAAATGCAGCTGTTAGTTGACACGACACGATTGCAGTGGGCGTTGTTAGCATAAACCCGTAGCTTGCACCTAATGAAGTTGTTGAAGAGGTGTTTTAATGCGAACACAGTTACTATTAGTCAACAGTCATTATATGAAAAGATCATCTTGAGTTACAAGAATTCATAATAATTTTCAACGTTTCACTAAACACGCGCAAACAAACTAAAAAATAATTATGTAGATCTTTATTTATGAAACGATTCGAAACAACGAGGGCAGATGTGTTGTTATTATTTATGCTAATTTCCCTTAGCATATTAGTTTGAATTGTTTTTAACCTATTGCGACAACAACTCATACTTAAAATTAATATAAATCAAGCATCCATTATTCCGCCTCTCTTATTTGAAGACATAAAAAATTTATCATATACTTGACTTAGATTCTTTTCTTTGAGGTTATTTGAGTTCTTTACTGTGAAGTGCATGTCTTAACGAATGTCCTCTATGTCATAGTAGAAGGAAATTGGTTTTAAGTATGGCTTTCAACGGGCACCTAAATATTAGTCTCGAAGGAGACTACAAAATCTAACGGGATTTCCTAATTATAAGCTGATAAGAATTATTGCTAGACGACTTAAAGTCAATCCAACACAAATCCGTTACGCTGACTTTAAGCGCAAACAAATTTTACTTAAATCCTGCTCTGTAATTCCTCATCACTACTGACTTATCGGCCAAATAAATGTAGTGTAATATAAATTTCTCGAATCTTTGGAAGTAGAGATCTAAAATAAAATGTTCGCATTCTATAAAAAAGACGCTCTACAACAACTTCGTTTAGGGCGTTTCCGAAGAAGGTCCAACCACTTTTACCTCTATTTTCTAATTTAATTCGAAAATTTGTTATTAGCATAACCGAAAAATTCAAATTAATTTCAAATACCTGAGTAAACAAAAATCCCAAATTATATTATTATTGTTACAAAATTGCCTTTTGTATTTTTCCTTTAGATACAGTGCGTATCGGTAGATTGCGAAAAGCGTAGATTTTATTTAAAATCTCAATGATTTTTACAATTATTTAAAGGATCTTATTTCTCTAATGCTTTTTTGCCTCGTATATCGTTATTCTACTCTCGATGTACAACCCTCTATTATAACTGACTATTACGACTGACTTTCTTACGACTCTATGTTAGGACTGAGTTCCGAGTGCTTATTATGACTTCTTCCGACTGTTTATTACGAAAGACTTCTTGCCACTTTATCACGACTGACTTCTTCTCAGTGCTTGTTTGTTACAATTAAAAAATCTTGCCACTGACTCCTTGAGACTGACCCTCTATTAAGCGAAAAGGTTCGCTTATAAGCCTTACGATTATCAGAAACACTGTGTCCCTTTCTGCTATGCCTGCTAACACTTTGCTGCTGGATTTCCCAGCGTAGTTTCATTAACCCCATTATACCTGTAACACATTAAAAGGAATTTCTCTCTTTTTGATAGATTTTATCAAATTTATTGCAGTTGTATTTTACCAGTTTATGATTTTCGTAACATTATTAATAAGCTAAGGGAAGATGATATACATCAGTAATTTAGTGCAAGCATATAGACGAACTTTTAATGCTAGGTTACAGACAGATCATCGGCTTACCTTGCAATATATAAAAGATAGACACGAATGCTCGGATTTAAATGAAAAATGTTCGTATTAGATATGAAAAGTGACAGACTGCTTTAAAAATTTTTTTATCTTTTTGATATTGTTAAGGATAGATCCTTTGGTACATCAAAACCATAAGATGAAATACTTTATATTATTGGTTCTTTCTTCTCGAGTGTTGGCAGCTAGTATAACCATTATTATGAGCTAGCTTTAGCTTCAAGCCATGTTAGCGATAGAAACTACGGCCATAGACTTGGGACGATAATAAAGCTTTGCTCCTGCTTCCTTCAATAGCGGATCAAATGCCGGCCGCGAGGTGACAGATTAACAGGAAACTCTAGAAAGTGATTAGACATTGACACTTGATAACATAAAGCGCATGCACTCTTGAAGCTTAAAAGTCTTTTATAACATTTCTCTAATGTGGTTTGGATATAATTTGTCTTAATTTCCGTAAAACATCAAAATATTTCCGTATTTTATATCTTTATGTGTAGAAGATTAAATCGCACGTTAAAATTAGTTGTACACTTAGAAATGCAATAAGTTAAGTGAGTCCACGTATATTATGAATATATGAGGAAAATGTAAACTAACAAAATAAATAACAAACAGCTGAGAGTATAAGCAAAAGTGCTGCCAACTCAAATAAAAAACTGTAAACTAACAAAATAAATAACAAACAGCTGAGAGTATAAGCAAAAGTGCTGCCAACTCAAATAAAATTTAATTCTTTCAATCAACAAAAGGTTATTAGTATTAGGGAGGGGGAGATATTATTTTTCGCGCCGCCTATTTCTATGCTCTATTTTATTATATACCACGCAACCTCGAAAGACGGGTCGGTTGGCAATATTATATATGTTGTCCCTTAATTTGTAACTCAATATGCTTTTATCCGTCTGTGTTCGTTAACTCAAAAATTGTGATAGAAAGCTTAAAGTTGACTTGTATTGCCTTATTGATGAGATTGAGTTACATAGACACATCATTGCCTTACAAGGATAAAGACTAAAAAAAAAAATCCAACTCTTAACAGATATTATCCTGAAAATAGAATAAAATATTTACCAAAATAAACTTTACGACTTGAAAAAGAGAATGAAGTGATGATTCGCTTGAAAGCGCACGTCCGACAACAATAGCAAAAATAACGTGATTTTGATCGTATCATCCTGCAAGAGAAATTCAAGCAAAAATTCTTTTAAACATTTCCTAGATTCATTATAACAAAACTGCTACTACTACTACTTCTACTATAATACTTTATACGGCCATATTTAACGAAATCTTTAACAATTTTTGCGTATTAATTGAAGATTGAAAATAGAAAAAATTCTTTTCGAGTCGAATATAATTTTTTTTAATTTATGTGTTCGCCTTCAGGGCGTTCAAATGAGTAGAAATTGAAAAAAAAAGAAAACACACACTTTTATACATACCATACATAGACTTCTTTTATTTCTGATACTGTTAGTGACATTGTTTTAATTAATTTTTAGTTTATAATTGAACCGAGATACTTGATACTCTGAATTGATTCAATTTTGGCGAGTTGTTTTCCTTTTTATCTTATAAACACAATTGTGTGAATATAAATTTGAATAGAAATATTGTATGAGAAAGAAAAAAAAAGAATTTTATTCAATTACCTGTTGTGTGACTAAGAATTTAGACCAATCATTGTAATACTGTATCATTTTGCTTATACATATATGTATATATATATATATATATATATATATCGAAGTCTTTGATTTAGTTGCCTAAATATACTTTCAAACATTTTCGCATACTCTACTGAGTAATGCTCTAATAACATGTTCATGCGTTTGCATCTCTCATGCTAATGAAGGAAAACAAACAGCAGGAAGTAACAACATATGTATTTGTTGCGCCGGCTAGATAAACCTAATCGTCTGTCGGGTTTATATAGGCTTTTTGTTTATCATCAGCCCACCACTGATTGCTACACACACACACGCACACGATCGCGGTTGCAGAGAAACGTTCATTTAAAGAAACTGTATATATATATATCAGGTATTGTAATGTGTGGTGTATGGCGTGTAGTGTGCGGTGCTGCATCCGTATGTATCTCTCTTATATATTATAATGGAGGAGACACGTAGATTTCCATTAACACATTACAAGATGACAAAAGGCAAGATAGACATACTAGGTCTTATACCGTCGATGACGACAATCAATCGTATGAAAACATAAGCTTGTGTATAAAACCAAATTTCATGCACTGCATAGGATTTTTAAATGTGTTTAGCCTAAATGCGTTCCTTTTTGCTTTGTGTGTTCCAAAATCAGCTAAAGCCGATCTTGGTTGGTATTTGTTATTTGTTTTGTTATACATATTAATATACGGATACAGTCATGTATGCAATTTGCATATGTATATATTATACACACATACCCATACATACAAATACACATGCACATATTTATATATACAAGAAATAGAATGAATAAATTTTTATTTATTAATCGAAATTTATTATCATAAAATGTTTTCATATTTTACTCATATTCACTGCCGCAGTATTTATCATTGTTTTATTCCCTCTGTTAAGCATGAAAAGCAAAAAAACAAAGAAAACCAAAATGTATTTAATTAATTGATATTTTTTCAATTTTTCCTTTTGTGTTATTTTATCGGATAATAAGTCTAATCGAATATTCAGTTATAGGCATAAACAAACACTATTTCATCTAGTAGTAGTTACTCATACACATTTTGTTGTTGTTGTACTTCACACTCTGCTGACTCTACGTAACACTAGAAACACTAGAAATTGTGAATGAATAAGTTTCACCTGAAAGTTATTACATAAATATATGATGGGTGTAAAAGATTCGGATCAAGTCGTACCTACATAAGCCTTGCTTTGCTTTGTTTTACTAAGTCTTTCTGTTTGCGTTGCTGCCTCTCATTCTGTTTATGGATTTGCAATAAGTATGTATTTCTCTGACAGCATTTTTACCGCCCACAGGAAACACTAAACTTTCAATTTCCTGTTAACATGTTATTGCCGCTGTTGCCGTTGTTGCTGTTGTTGTTATTATTGTTGTTGTTGCTGTTATTGTTGTTATTGGGTTTTTTGTCTGGTGCACATTTTGTTACTGCTGCTTTTTAAAACGTGGTGGTGCTGGTCGGTTAGTTCGTTGGTTAACTATTGTTACAGGCCCCAAATCTAAAACGTTTTTAAAAATAATTAATAGAAAATAAAATCAAGTCATTTTAAATTTGAATTGATTTGAATAAACACACAGATATTACATGAATGTGTGTGCTCTAAAGCTAATTCATCCGATCAAGACATGAATGAATTAAATGAACAAAAAAGAAAAAAATTATAGAAAACCACGAGCCAAAGGTTTTTATAAGAAAAAATTCTCAAATATTTTTTTCATCTGGAAACCAAATATATTTAATTTTTTTTTTCAGAATTTTTAGTTTCCAAAAGAGATTAAAAGTACTAAATAAATAAATTATTAAATGTGTTCCATACAAAGCACCAAATTTTCGAAGGCATTTCTTAATGCAAAAAAATGTATTGTTAAATATTTATAAAGCGTTTTTTTTTTATAAATCTATTCACCAAGAATACTACCCTGGTAATAAATATATTCAGTATATTTTCCTTCGAGTTAATACATTTTTTCAGCACTTTTTTAATTCTGGGTCGAGAGAATGACAAACTTTTGGAAAGTCTCAAGGAAACAAGTGTTGATCAAGGACAGTAATGTCTAATGGTAAATTCCATGTTTCCTATACAAGTTTTACAATATTGAATCGAACTTTGAAATCCTGAAAAATCAATGTGTTTAGCATATTTTTGACACTCTGACCTGAATGATCGGGGTTTAATTATATCAGTTGTGAGGGGCTTAGCAGTTCATAATACTCCAGAACCAGCTGCTTCCATCGAACATAAAGTATGAACTAATGTAGCTGTATTTTGAACTTAGCAGTTCATAATACACAACACTCAGCTGTTCTCGTCGAATACAAAGTATGAACTAACAGCCGTATTCTGTGTTTACACCCAGCTGTTCCTATCGAACATAAAATATGAACTAACAGCCGTATTCTATGCCTACACTTAGCTGTTTCTATCGAACATAAGCTATGAACTAACAGCCGTATTCTGAATTTACCATCTCATAATATCCTACATTCAGTTATTCTCACCGAGCAGCTATATTTAGAATTTTTCTTCTTGTGGTGGTTACTTTTACTTAACAGCATTGTTTTATAAGAAAACTCTGACTTTCTAGGATTTTCTTAGAACAGTTGCTTCGGAATGCTATGTTGCGGACATATTGCAAAAACTTATTATTTTTGTGAAAATATGTCCTTTTCTCATATCATTAGGGATCGGTCGCAACTTCAGAATACAACTTTTAGTATAATCAATTCGATGTTAATAGTTCTGCGGCTTGCGCTTCGAATGCAACATATCCATTTTTCATCAAACATTAAAATTAAAAAAAAAAAAACTTTCCTTTAACGTAAACAAGAAAAGCAAAGTCTAGCCTCAATATGGGGGTTTCTCGTACATAATTTTATTGATGGATTGATGAACGTTCAAAAATCTAAATTAACTGTGCTCTTCTTGTCGGTGATATATTTCTGGTTATATAAATGCCCTTTTACGATTTTCTTATTTTCTTCAGATGATGTATCCACTCGTTTGTGAATATAGTCTAAGATTTCATTCGAAATTTTAGAGAAGAAGTATTAATAGTTTAATTATTTACAGCACTGAAGGATGTGTGGGTATATTAATTTTGTCATTTTGTTTGCAACACTTAGAAAGAAACATCACGGACCCTGTAAAGTATATATGCAGCGTCAAATTTAGAATTCATTTAAACGTAATGTTTGTAGTAGATATATTCCTGGCGGGAAAAATGAACACAGCTTGACTTTGAAAATGAATCAAATTGGCCAAAGAAGAGAGGCCTATATCAGGGAAAAAAAAAGGATTTGTTTGTTTGCTCTACTTATTTATAAACTGTAACAGGTACATCTATAAAAATTGCCAGGTGTACTGTGTTAGCACTCACGTAGTATCTGCACCAAAATGGGATATGTGAAACATCAAGAAGGAAACTTTAAAGGTTCACTGTATATAATATATATATATTTTTGATGATGTGTAATTAAGAATCCGTCTACGCGTGTCCGTTCACTAGTCTGTCCATTTATCTGTCTACTTACCTTTGGTGTAATGTCTGTAGTGAAAATTAAGTTATTGCACATACGCTAATAGTGTCACATCTACCCAATTCTAGGTTACCGTAATTTAGTTTTTTTCGTACCTTAAAGGTAAAGGTGGCGGTGAGCATAAAATTACCGTTATATGGAATTTTCTTATTTGTTAAGTTTAATTGTCTTTTTTGCGAGTTCCCTCTTCGAATATTACGATTTAACTCTCGCTATCTCTTAATGCTTGACAAATTACACTCATTGTGCTATGGCTGACTAAATTTCCAACTTGCCTTGCGGATTTCGTTTCTTTCCCTTTCTTTTTTCATAGTTTTCACGTAAAGTTATTTTATTGTTACGTGATTTTTGTAATATCATATACAACAAGAAACGTTTAAAATAGTGAAACGTATATGTCACCTATTAAAAATATACAGAAATTAATTAATACACGTTCCCAATAAGATCTCATGTACTGATTAAATTGAAATGCTTGTAAGTGTAGCTAAAATATTCGTAATTATTAGGAGTTTGCAAAAATTCTGGCAGCCAACTTCAACAGATAAAAGTGATAAAGTAATGGGAAATAGCAGTGCACATAAGGGTTGAATTCGATAATTTTCACTTTCTTTCTACCTATCAAATAACAATTTTCCATTTAGCTTTATTGAATTAATCAGTGTACATAGCCGCTACTCATGGAACGCTCAAAATTGCATTTTCTACATTCATTTTCTACGTTCATGATATGAAGAAATTTGCTGCCAAAGCCCATAAGAAACTTTTAAAAGGTTCTGGGTTTTGATGCTTTAAAAATGATGATTTCGGTGTCAAGGAAAACGAACGGCGTGTATGACTAAAAAAGATCGAAAATGACGAAAACTCAGCTCAAACTCTCAAAGGGCCTCCGAACAGCTAAGAAATTGATGAATTAACTGTGTTTTTATATATATGGACGTTTACATGCGATTAGAAAGTCTCCAAAGCGTATAAAATGTCTATCACACGAATTGGCTTAAAATGTTATTTTGGTCACATTTTGCAAAAGTAGTCAAATATACGTTGCTGCGGTTCGAATGGGAAGCTCCGCTACACATAGTGTGTGTACTCATCAGACATACCGTCTTGCTTAGATCGATGCAACATGGCTTGGATGGTACGCGGTTCCACACAATGTTGAAGCACTGCGAAAAAGTATCGATTCGTGGATAGCCCAAAGTTCTTTCAACACGATATCGCCACGTTGCAAGAAATATCGGCAAAAGATGTAGAAAATGATGGAAAATATTTTGATTAATGTATATATTGTACCAATTTTTACTCAATAAATGTGCTTTTTCAAGTGAAAAAAATGTCGGAATTTTTGCAAACTTCGACCATGTTGAAAAAGAGACAACTGATTCTGTTCCCAATCGAGATTCATTTGAAATTCATTTTGCACCATCAACAGTAATTTATTTTTATGATGCGAATAAATGTCATAACTGTGTGTGAGGCAACAGCACGCCTCGCATATTCACCTTTTGTGTTCGCACATAGAGTGTTCTTATATAATAGAAGACTATGGAATTTTTAGAAAACTTTTTTTTTTAGTCAACAAAGAAAAACAACGAGACTTAATGAGTGCGTTGATATTGTTATTGCTTAAGCGTGGGTGCGGTCAACAAACAAAATTCGAACGAAATCAAAGGATCGCAGTAGTAGTAGAGAGCTGAAAATCTAGTGTGTGTGTGTGTGTGTGTGTGTGGTTAGCTGTTTTAACATTCCACAGAAATTATTCGTATTGTTTTTTTTTTTAGATCAAAGCCTCACTTACAGTTACTGCGTGTTTCATAGCCATTCTTACGCTGAACTTCCAAACTAACTTTCAAACCGAATGTTTATTATTATGAGCATTTTTAAGGTGTAATTTTCCGAGTATTGTATGGATATATGGATGCAACCGAATGACGCTTGGTTTCAAATTTCTTATTTAGCAATTCTTTTATTTCGTAAGTTAAAACTTAATTTTTGTGATCGTTAGCGTTTCAACAGTGAATGCCCTAGCGTCCGACAAACAGACAGATGGAGCGAGAGGGTTAAGTACATTTAGAATTTGTGGATGGTGGATAGAAAAATGACATCAACGAGCTTTTAAAAAAAAAAAAATAAATAAATAAATAAAAAAAAAAGATTGTGAATCACTGTTTCATTTTCGCTTATAACATGATTTGGAATTTTCGTTCTCTACTACCGCTTTCCTTGGGCGGGTGTCAGTCAGAAATATTGTATTCCAGTTGAACTCGAAGTCTTAAAAATGCGTTCTGGATGCAAAGTAAGAAGAAAACTTTAACTAATGTTGATATTTGTGAAAAATTATTTTTTTTCCTATCAGCAGTGCCTTTATGTGATCATAAAAGCACATCTGCTGCATAGTGTTGGGTTTACTCTTTAAGCATATCAATGGTAACTATTGAACTGTACGGCAGTAGTTGTGTACACCAAGTTAAATCGTTTAAAATTTAAGTTTTGTTTGCGAATAACAGAATAACCGGAACAATTTTCTTTCTTTTTAACCACGCAATTCAATTCAAATTGCGAACTAAAACTTCTTTTTAGAGCAATCAATTCAATCAAATTTTAAATCATCGTCAATCAGTCCTTTTTTTTTGTTCTGTACTGTAGTGTTCTGTTCTGTAACAAAACAACAATTTTTATTATCATTTAGTTTTTTCATCTAATTTATCTCTCTTTTGCAGTTTGTTGACATTGGTATCGTTACATCGATTGAATCGAATCATAAGCAAATTGAGAGTGCACGGAAGGGCCAAGAAATTTGTATTAAAATCGAACCAATTCCGGGCGAATCGCCAAAAATGTACGGCCGTCATTTCGATGTTAACGACATGCTTGTGAGCAAGGTAAGGAAATATTACACATTTTCGAATCGCGCTTCTCTTGTGTAGCTTTTACAGGCGAGTGAAGCGTCGTCTTCTTACAGCAAATCTTATTTATGGAGTCTATGCAAAAATCTATGAAAAAAAAAAAAAAATAAAAAAAATATCAACGATCGATCTATATATGTTCAGGCAATCTTTTAAAATAATTTTTAGTCATATGTTCACGATGTTCATGAACATCGTTTCATAGAAATCACGAGATGTTTGAGCCGAGTAATCGACCAAAATACTTCTTGACTGAATGTTTTATTACTTAATTAAATCTGCGGCGCTTGAAACTGTAGACTGACTGCAGGCGGCGATAACATTCTGTTCTAAAGGCAACACTTGGTTCTAAATTTGCATTGTTGGACCATAACGAGGCGAGACAGCCCATATGGATTGCGCCTAATTAATGAGTCGTCTTAACGATTTGCCAAATTGAGATAAATGCAATTTATAGCTAAAGGGTCCTTTCCAGTTTGGCCAAGTACAGAAAATTATTTTCTTAAGATATATAATGCAATCTTTTGGATCGCGTTATATCCATGGTTTCTACACTTATCATCATCAGGATGAGACTGCATTCACTTTGTCATTTTGTATTGCAACACTTAAGAAGAAGCTTCAGACATCCCATAAAGGATATATATATATTCTCTATCAGTATCAAATTTAGATTTCATTTAAGCATGCCCATCTGTCAATGTGTCCGTCTATGGAATGTCTATGATAAACAATCTCCTGGCCGCAAAAATAAGGATATTGGCTTTAAAATTGCCCAAAAGCATTAGAGGTTCCTGCATGCTCTTGCTCGTATTGCAAATGGATCAACTCAATCAAAGGACGTGTTTACAGTATAACATAATTGGAAAACTGGATGAATTATTGTTCACTACATATCTCTATATATATATACTTATAAACTACAACAGACATACAATAATAATATATATGACACATCCATGACTCTTTCAATCTTTCGAAAACGTTGAAAGCACAAAGTTGAGGTTATGTCTAATATTTGTCTAATCATCAATTCCTGTGCGAACTCAACTAAAATTTTGACTTGTGTTCGACGTTAAACATTGTTCGACCGGCCATTTATTATTATGTCCTGATATAATGAATTTCTCGGATTTAACTCTTCTAGCATTTTTCTATCTATTTGGAGCTAAATGAATATTTTTCAAATAAATTTCAAAATGAGAGCAGACAATAAACACCTCAAGTTAAGTTCGATTAAGTTTAAGGCCTTCTCGACCAATGTTTTTTTTCCTTTCTCAGCCTTAGCTGGTAATTTTCAACATTCGTGATGCATAATTAATGGAAACTAGTTGCAGAAAAAAAAACGTAAAAGACAAACGTATTACAAACAATTTAATAAATAATAAATCCATTCTAGATCAATTTAAGCAAAAGAGCGATGTCTTAATTCTTCCCCATTGAATTAGTTTTTTTTTTTTTTTATATAAGCCCCAAGATCTCTCTCTAACAAAACAAACCGATTGAAAGGTTTACTTTTCCGAAAGCGTAGTAGTAATAGTAGTATTAGTGGTTATCTTGGATTATTACCTCATATCTTTTATATGAAGTAGAACCGGAAAGTAATTTAAGTAAAAAAAGTCACAAGAGAAAAAAAAAAATTTTTTTTGCTTCCTTTTGTAACAGCAGACTGACTAACCTTATCATACCGTCGTTATATGATTATGCAGTACACTGAAGATTTTCTCTGCGCTTCGAACATTTACAGTTAGAACAAAAATAACTAAACATACTATATAAAGCAGCAGCAGCAGCATCACTAGTGGACGACGGATGAACACATTTGAACTTTTAGTGCATTCGTGTTACAAAATTGCTTTTCGGAGGTGCGATATTGGATTTAAAAAAATAATACCTTGTGCTCTGTTTGACCTCCGCTCGCTTTCATGTGCTGGGATGTACTGAAATACCGTTGCAAGCACATTACTCTTCCTCTCTCTTTTTTTTTTTTTTGTTGTTGTAAATAAGTGTCGTATTCTTATGTTCTGCTCTCTAGTGAATTTTACTGACGTCATCGTTTACCTTCATTCATAAAAACATACATAAACTGATTCATATGCTACCAGCTAACGCTCAAGTTGACACATTAACCTACTTTGCGAATCTATTTTTAGTTTATGTACACATGCATCAACATTTGTACATATGTATATATGTATAAATATATATATATATGAGTATATATATATATATATACATATATACCAGCATAGTCTAGTATTGTCTTAAAAAGCAAGCAAAAAAACATACAGTTATATGCATTGATTTTGTCCTTTAGTAACCCAAAAGAAAAATAGTATCGAATGTGATTGCGTCATTGAATTTAATTCCATTTCTTTTATCTTGCGGCTACTCTAGTGTAGATATATACATAAACATATACATATACATATATACATATACATATACATACATACATACATACATACATACATACATACATACATACATACATACATACGTACATCCATACACACATACATACATACCCTTGCACACACATGCATACATACACATACATACACACACGCATGTATGTATGTACATGTATGTACATTTACCCATACATACATACATACATGCATACATGCATACATACATACATACATATATATATATATGTATGTATGTTGCTATTATTCCACACAAAAGAGAACAGTAAAAAAACAAAAGATTCGATGAATGAATAAAAAGTTCAAGAAAATGGTATCACTAACCCCCAACCAAACACACGCTAATACGTTTACATTTAAATCTTTGCTTGTATAGAAAGGTACAAATTTATATAGATTCCTCCGATATGACAGTTGTTTCTTTAGTATATACGTCACAAATAATTCTATAGTGGAAAAAAAAACGCATTACGTTCTCCCTCCGCTAATTGCATCTTTTCTCTTCAATGCTATCGAGAAAAGATGCGTAGCATGTTTTTATCAAAAAAAAGAAAAAAAATTAAAAAATAAAAAAATAAAAAAAAATCCAACAGATGTTGAATTGAACGGATTCTCTCTATTCACACACACACACACACACTAATGTTTTTCAGAATATATGTCTAAACATTTATTTTATAATTTTTTGTTACTTTATTTTATTTATTTATTTTTCATTGAGTTTGTCTGTATTGTGCTTTTTTTGTGTGCTGCATAAAATCTTCTTTGCTTTGCAATGCGCGCACAGCTCGATGGTGTTGTCTTGATTTCATGCATATGCATAATAGGTATGTGTACGTATGACATTTGCAATGTGTAATGTGTGCAATGTGTTGTTCATTGTTCATGTATGCGTTCTCCGTGCTTAATTCTTGTCGTTAACGTTTGACAATTGATTATAATAAACTACAAACACACACACGGGGCATACACACATAACTAATTAAAAATTCAGTAACTAACTCGCGTAATGTGTGTGGTTTGGTTGCTGTCGACAAACCTCTCTTTGTGTCTGCCAATCACTCAATCGTCACAATCAGTTAGGTTCTAGAGGGCACATTCATTTTGTCAGCCCGTTTGCGCGAGACCAAACAGAGTAAAAAAAAAAAAAAAAAATTAAAAAAAAAAAATTTATTAGAAAAATATTTAAAAATAAAAATATTTGAAAATTTTTAGTTTTAGTTTTAGTTTTGTTTTTTTTTTTCTCTCTACAATTGTTGTTGTAGTCTTTCGAATACTGTGACCATTTAAATTAGCGGATTCACTTCATTGTTAAGCAAAGTGAATGAAAATCAATTAAGACTGCATATATATGTCTGTGTGCGTGTGTGTGCAGTTTAAGGCTTTCTATGTCAATTGTTTTGACTGCGAAAATTCAGCTAATAGACGACGCATAAACAAACGAACGTGACCAGAACTAAATTCAAAAACTCATTAAAAAAAAAAATACTTTTGTTGTGTAGGGCCCATAAACACGATATTAACACAACGTATCTTACGTATCACACTGGTTAGGGGGGGTGGGGGTGGAGGCAAATGCAAAATTAATTTTCCGTAAAATTAGTTTTTTTTTTCTTTTTTTAGGTTAAATATAAGAAAATATTAATTTTGATATATTCACTGCCTTCGCGTTAACTAAGACTGACATTGAGGTCAGATTTGTCTTTACATTATACTCGGAATTACTTATCATAAATATAGTTAGTTAGTAGTTGTTGTTTAGTCATCGACGGGGAACGACGTTTTGGTTTATAAAAATTAAAAAAACTCGAAATCGTCCTTTATCTTCTCGCCACTCCAATGAACGATGCGACTGTAATGGACTGCAATTATAATAAGGTATATAGTAGAGCATTAATTAACTGAAAACTTAGTATCAAGATATTGATCTGAAACTTGTGATATAAATATTTCTCAAAAGACATTTAAAATGATTTCAATACGAAAATAATCCATAATTTTCACTAAGAAAACGGGCAAGTAATAAGAAATAGACGAAAAAAAAAACTTTAAGCTTAAACCAAAAAAAGTTTAATTCAAAACTTAATAGCAATACTTTTCAAACCTCTCCCCTTGCTTGATCAGCCAGATCATAAACTTATCTATAATAAATAAGAATTCCAAGTTGTAGGTGCGCGCTAATAATTTATTTGTAATTTTTATTATTTTCTTAATTTGTTGTTAGTTAGTAGAAGATGATTTTCATATTTACCGCTAACTGGACTTTAACACGATCTATTTATTGTCTCCCTATTCTTATGTCAAATATAATTTACAAAATTTTAATCCCTATATCTCGCGTTCCTCATATATATGAAACTTATATTTCATTTTTTCTATAACAATTTTTGAGTAAACGATTAACAGGCGGTGAGGTTAGAGATGAAGATTTAAGTGGGGGAGAGGAGAGTGTCTTTAGAAATTACGAACGTACGTCGGGGTAAGTTAAATAAGTTCTCCTCACCATTTACTTGATAGACTTGACTCTAAGTTGGTGGTGTGGTTGCCCGGTTTACCCATTTATTGGTTACCCGTTTTTTCGATATCAATCTTTGTTCACTCATAGCTATTTTTCTTTTAATCAACAATTACGTTATGCCTTTTTAAGGCCGTGACATTTTATAATAAACGACTTCTCGTATATTTATTGTTATCGTTATTCATTTACGATCATATTTATGAATTTTAAATGATGCAACATATTATCGAACAAGAAGAAAAGAACACAACTACACGTCTAAACATCGTATATGTGTGTGTGTGTGTGTGTATTTCTACATATATATATTGTATGCAAATTTTTATTTGTTTTTATTGGTATGATCTCTCACTCTCTCTTTCTCTTTCTCTCTTTTTTTCTTTTTCTATCTATTTCTATTTCTCTCTCTCTCTCTCTCTCACTGTGTTTCTTTTTCTTTTTCTCTGCAGATATCCCGCCAAAGTATTGACGCTTGTAAAGACTATTTCCGTGATGACTTGATTAAAGCTGACTGGGCTTTAATGGTTGAGCTAAAAAAACTTTTTGAAATCCTATAAATTGCTTTGTAACAGAAAGACAGAGAAAGAAACACAAAAGAAAATAAAAAAAGAAGAACAAACAAAAAACACGAAGAAGAAGGAAAATATATTTGTTTGGAAAAATAAAATAAATAAATATAATAATAAACATAAATAAATGTGAAATATTTGAGCAAAAAAAAAAAGAGAAAATCATTTAATCCCTTCTAGTTAAGGATACTGTCGTGTCGTCACCCATGACCTCAGTTGTACATCTTGAGTGCAGTATAAGAGTACTCTTGAGAATGAATTGATTAATGAGAGATATACGTAAGTATCGAAGATAATTATGAATGAAAATTTGGCATAACAATCTTTATAATTATTTAGGGGCGTGTGCCATACAATTGATTGGTTGAGAATAATTTTTCGTCAAAATGATAAAAGATTGAAGACTTGAGATTTTTATTTATTTTAAGAAATTTATATACAAATCGCTTTAATTTTACAAGCCTTATTCTCTGATATTATGATTTCCTCTCTTGTCATAACTATGTCTTTGATCTTTTTTGTTTTTGTGATCAGAGATTTTGCATTCTTTTCGTTGGTTAATTCAAAACAAAATAAAACAATAAAACTCTCGATAAAATAAGTTTTGTTTTAAAACATCGAATTTTTGTTTAAAATTTATGAAAATAACAAGCTGTAATACTTAGAAAATACTTAGAAAAAAAAAAAAAAAAATTTATATATATCAGACTTCATATATGTAATTAATCTGCACATGCAATTACGTCTCGTGAAATTCATAATTGACTTAATGAAATCAAATAAATATTATCTACATACACACACAACAACTTACACTTCTGAGATGACTTGCGAGAGCAACAAAAAACAAGAAGAAGAAAATCAAATTAATAAGCCAAACTCAAACGACAAAGGTGGCAGGTCAAAGAAGTCTTTTTATGCATTTCAAATACTTGAAAATCCTTTACAATCTAAGAATTTTGCTTGCAGAGAGTACGTGTTTCTTGTGTCCTTCAAATGTTTTCAAAATTTAAAAAAAAAAAATCCTTTACGCTCTCCTCCAATCTAATGAAATTGATTATTTAATGAATAAAGTCCAACTAAGCTTTTTGATATGTGTAATAATGTGTAACTAGTTTTGCTTTTATTTTCACATAAAATCACATAAAAATATCTGCGAATAATTTTTTTTCTACTAAATTTAATATATTTTTTTTTTTAATTTTCTTGCTTTATTATTGTGCTATGATAATAAAAAATATTCCATTAAGAAATTGATACAATTTTTGCAGTTTTGGAATTTATTGGTTAAACGTCGGAATGCTAAAAAAATGGAAAAAAAAAACAAAAAAAGCTTATAATGCAGTTTAATGAGGTCTCAGTGATATGCAGCTGGAAATAATACAAATTCAGTTTAAAAAAAAAAAAAAAAAAAAAAAAAAAAAAAAAAAAAAAAAAAAAAAAAAAAAAAAAAAAAAAAAAAAAAACAGATAATGTACGGCCATAAGTTAAGATTAGTGTTGAAAGAAAGTTAAGTTCAGAAGATTTTTTTTTTTTTTTTTTAAAGATAAATGATATCAATCCGTTCTATAGAAAATTACAAAACATTGCCACCTCAGTGTGTGAAATGTTAAAAGTGTTCCCAAAATAGTATTCAAGTAATTTTCAATTAAACAACATTTTTTTTTCTTTATCTCCTTTTTAAAAAGATCTGGAGTGTTGTGTGGGTTATTGACGTCAAAAATGAATGAAAGCTAAGCTTTGATAAATTCGGAAAAGAAATCAAGGATTTGAAATGAAGAGTCATGTAAAAAAAAGAAAACAGAAGAAAGGATTTTTCTTGAAAAAAAAAAAAGAAAAAAAAATGCACTAAATCGTCTCATGACGCATAGAAATAAATGCACTTTGGTGGAGTTCCAGTTAAGTGCATTTATTCGTTGTGGTTTATTGCTTTTTAAAGGGTAATAATTGACGCAGAATTTTGTTCGACGTCAAACACGAAATGTTTTGTGACCCAGATATGGTTTTACGATTTCTTTCGAGTCCAAACCGCAATAACTGTGACTTCGGCGCAATACAACACTGAGAACATGGTCATTCACATTTAGGATAGTGGAACATGTACATGCACTACGTGTATATATATATATATATATGTACGTACGTTTGTGTGATTATATGCACCTAATGGAATATAGAGATGTGTTCATATTATACATTGAAGAAGGTACTGTTTCAGTAACTATGTAATAATATATCGCGAGCGAACTTAGGGTGTTGCTGCAAATTATTGATTATAAAAGGAAAGGAATGAACGACTTATAAATGTGTGCGCCGACGAAGAGCATTCCACCCAAAAAAAAAAAAAAAAGGAAGCAAATATATGGAAATTTCATTTACAAGGTTGTCGTATACGACATGCGCATCTTTTCATTCATAAAAACTGTGTTAAAATGTGAATGAACTCGACTTCCCAGTTAGACTAAAGCTGCCAACATTTCAAAGCTCTCCGTCAAAGTTACAAGCAAAAGGAACACATATACTTACTGCTATATTTCTGATGTATATATATATATATATATATACATATACATATATATATATATACACATATATATATACACACATATATATATGATATATATATATGATGTATATATATATATATGTATATTTATATATATTTATATATATTTATATATATATATATATATAAATATATATATTAATATAATATAAATATATATATATATATAAATATATATATTTATATATATATATAAATACATATACATATATGTATTTACGATATGAATGAAAATGTAATAATAAATGGATAAAAAGAGAAGAGAAAAAAATTCTTAAAAAAAAAAAAAAACCAAATATATACCCACCGTTGCTTGGTAAAGTCAACTTAACTTCTAATACATAGAAATTTGCTCGACAGCTTGAAGGCAATGAACCTTTCTCGTGTCTTTTATCAAAGGACTAAATTTGCGTAAACTATCTTAGTCGAAGACCGAGAGAGTTTTTCACAATGTAAAATTATGAGAGAGTTTCACGCGTAACTTTGTTATGAATGACGTAAAAACGTTCGTCTGTCAGTGCGAATGAAAATAAGAATTTTTACAAAAAAAAATCTTATCCCCTATATTCGCTCAAGGATTCAGACGATGCGAGTTTTGATATTCGCGTCGTAATATTGATTTTTATATTCATCATCCGAAAAATGAGTATAAAACGCGTTTTAATTAATCCACTAATAACATCCAACCGAAAATACCCATTTCAAGCTCTACGAATGTATGTATGTATGTATGTATTGTTAATAGAGCTCACGGGCTAAATCTATTATTTTTGTTGTTGTTTTTGTAGTCATTTTTATAGTCACCGTCCACGAATCCGAATATATATATATATATATATATATATATATATATATATATATATATATA
>KK351250.1:44331-56302 GCA_000671755.1 Glossina brevipalpis
ATATATATATATATATATATATATATATATATATATATATATATATATACGTATATATACATATATACGTATATACATATATATATATATATATATATATACATATATTGTAGGCACTTAACGCGATATTAAACCATATAAAGAACTGTAAATCTGTCTATCTATGTTCAAAACACTTATATCCATTAAAATCAATCGGTGAAATATTCCTAAAGTCGCTGAAGAAGTAGTAGGCATGGAAATCTTTGTGTTTGATATCTGAGATTTTCGCCCAGTAAGAAAGATGGCTTACTTTCCTTTTATATACACAGAGATGCAGAGGGATTTCTTACTTATCACGTCGGTCTCCTGTAAATTTTGCAAGAAAATGAGATCAAAGTGAGAGAGCAAAGTCCAACTAGAAAATGCAATATGTCTGTTTAAATGCTCCCTAATTAAATTCAGATATAGAACTTATCCTAAAGCTGAGATGTACGCTTGTACCCATCCTTATTTGTGTTGAAAATGATATTTTCTATATTTACGATCATAGTCAGTCCCGAGTTTAATATTGCAGTAGCAACCGCAATAAAATCAATCAGAATTTTATGATACCCACACATCAAGGAAGAGCGCTATATTCAGAAATCATACAATATATATATATATACTTGATCAACATCAAATTTAGAAACGAAGTAACCATGTCCGTCTGTCGGTCTGTGATATGGTTGTGGCAAATATTCTACTGGCAGCAAAAATGAAGATATCGATCTCAGAAACATTGGAAACTCTTTTATGCAGATTGGTATGGAAAATGGTTCAAATCGATTCGAAAGACACATCCACAATATAATTTAAACTGACGACACATTTGCGTTTTCGGAAGCAAAAAAAAAAAAAAAAAAAAAAAGAAATTGGATAAACATCTATAAAAATTTGCACAAATATTTAGCTAGCTATCTCGCATGTTGTCTGTGCAAAAATGAAAAGCATCATCCACGCCCACTCGCCCACTCAATATAATAGAATATTGAAATTTGATTTTTTTTTTTTTTTGGAAAAACGTTTGTAACATTAAGAAAGACACTTCTGAAACCACACAAAAAGTGTGTATATTCTTGATTAAGATGGTATGAAATTAGGAATTGAGACCTAGACATATCCGTCGGTACGTCTGTCCATCTATCCGGCTGTTTAACTATCTTAACTATGTCTGTGGTAAATATTTTTCTAATCGCAAAAAAGACGATATCCGCACGTTGCTATTGAAAATGGGCTGAAACGATCACAGGCCACGTCTACAGTATAAGCTGAAAGCACATTTGTTTCTTGACTTTTGTGCTCTGGCTGTTTTTCAGCCTATTCGATGGCTGGCCGCTTTCTAGGGTATTCAAATAAAAATAGAAAAAAATCTGCCATGCCCACCTATTAAAATTTAGTTCTTCCTCATTTTTTTTTTTTTAAATAAAGATTGCTAGAAAGGGGAAGGGAGGGAGTATAAAAATTTCGAATATAATTTTCTTATTTGTTCTTTTTTTTGATTTGTATTGATAGCAAATCAAGCAAATCGTCGTAGTTCTATTTAAATGCTCACAATAATAAATAAAAAGTTTCGTTTGCTGTGTTATTAATTAAATTTTAATTTTTGTAATTTAATATTTTTTTGAAGAAAAAATTTCCAAATTTCCAAATTTCCACGTTCAATTAAGATGGCATTAAAAAAAAATTCTATTCAATAGAAAAATTCATGAAATCATTTTAGTAAACAATGCGCAGACCAATAAAGATTCCAAAGTCAATTCATTGCAACTAATATAAGTGACTGAGCGTTCCAATTAAAAATTCTTAAGAAATTTTATAACTAAAATTTGCTTTTAAATTTAAATTATTTAAGTAAGAATTGTCAAAATTTACATGCATTTTCTAGTTGGAAGATATCTCTATACCATTGAGGTGCCATTAACAATTTGCGGAAAACAAGTTGACATTACTTTTGACATTTCAATCGAAATAATCGAAAATGAAAGTATTGAATACAGATTAAATTGAAAAACAAACAAATGTTCGTTCTTTCATTACAGATAAAAACTTTTTATAATTTCGAAAGAAAAAAAAAAATAAAACTAAATTTTACAGGAATCATTACTGGTAGGGATATATATTGAAAGGTTTTGCATTCTAAATGCAATTCTCACACTACACCGTTACTATTAAGGTTTGAGAGTTTTTTTTCATTTGAAAAAGTCATTTATTGAGAAAAATTTGCTACAATATATGATAAGCAATAAAATATAATTCAAATAATATTAAAAAAAAAACCTCTTTCGAGTTTGTCCTGGGCTGCTTTTCGTTTTTTCATACATTTTAGGTCTCGACGTCGTCGTCGTCGTCAAGGTTTCTATTCCTACAAAGTTTTGTCTTTAATAGAAATTTGATAAAAAGGAGAGAGAGTATCTATTACAGATCTCTTTTGTGTATTTACATCACAGGACCTGCTTTGAAGTTTTAATCTTACAGTGTTCTTAATACTATAGACTATTTTCAGCAAATGAATGAAAACTGGGTCATTCGATTCAATGGGCCTACACAATATTCCCAAAATATCAAAATAAACACTCACTGGGTACAGTCCAGAGTCTCACTGTTTTCAGAGGGTTATAACTCCAGTAGCAGTTTTTCCAACAACCACACCCCAATACTAGGCCCCCACCTGTAAGTTTGTTGATATGGCCGACATAATAATAAAAAGAGCTTTTTCATTTGGATACCCGATCCTCGTAAAATTAATTGCTCACTTTAAGTTTTCTTCCCGAAGGCCCGCACCAGCGATCAGACAACAAGGCATTCTCTAAGTTTGTTGACATAGCCGACATAATAATAAAAAGAACTTTTTCACTTGGATACCCGATCCTCGTAGAATTAATTGTTCACTTTAAGTTTTCTGTACATCACGGAAGTGAACATGCCCTGCCCCCTTTTAATTTTAAGGATTGTTGTGTACTTGGAAAGACATCGACACTACAAGAAACGTTTCTAATGTTCACACAATTCAACTATTACCTCAAGCAGTTATAGATAACTATTGCCTGTGCCAATGTTATTGTGATCTAAATATCAGAGAACTGTCAGGAAGAGAAATCATCTAAAATAGAAGTAATTCACAAGTTTTCCTCTTATAATCTGAAAAAATACCCGTCACCGGTCTTCCTTTCTCAATCTTCGTTCATGTTCATTCATTATATATGTTCATGCAATTAATCCATGACGTTTATAAGTGAGACCACCGTAGAGAGATATACGAATCGGTGTACAATTTATGTTTTGACTTTTTTTCAGAATCTAATTTACACCCTAAACAGATATTTTTTTTAGTCTGGCTTTGTGTATATAACATATCACTTACGTTTCACTAGAGAGACCCCCATAGCCCCTATATAGCAGCGCGGAGGTTCACTTTACAATATATGCAAGCAAACTTTCTTTTCTTTTTTTTTTTCATTTATTTATTTATTTTTTTATTTTTTATTTTTTTTTGCTATTTAGTTTGACTCATTAACAAAAGCTATAAAAGAGACGAAAAGCAAAAAAAAAAAAAAAAAAAAAGGAGAAGAGCCATTGCGCTCACTTAGAATGGGAACGAAATTGTTTTTGGAAGAAACCTTCATTTTGCATTTAAATGACATCAAGTTTCATTCATGAAAAAGTTCTTTTTGAAAAATATTTTCACAGTCTCACACACATCCTTTTCACTTTTATGTAAGAATTAATACATACATACATGAATGAGTGTGCATATATATATAGATGTATAGTGCAACATACACACACACACACACACACACACACACACACACACATATGCATGGTTATATTCATGTGTTGGTTTGATTTTAATGAAAAAAACGATGAGAGCGCAACGAAAAAGAGAACGACGAAAGAGATGCAGAGTCACATACAAGTGTGATGCTATCCTATATATATACGTGTCGGAGCAGACAATTCAATCCACACCACAATCATATCAAACGAAAATATTCTGCCGTTTTATAAAACGAGGTCAATTTTTTCTCTCTTATAAATTTATTTTGCTAATTGTGTCCTTAAAATGAAACGGCATACAGAGGAATGGATAAAGTATTCGGATAATACCGGGTACCAGATAACTAGGGGGGGTGTGTGTGTATGTGAAGGAATAAATATACGCGAAAAATATTGAATGAAAAAAAGGCATAACATAAACACATACATCCATATAAGCATATAACTCTATATACTATATACACACACAAGGATTATTATATATAATTTTATTGAAACTATAAAGTATTATACTAAGTAACTAAATTTATGCATAGGCGTATATATGTCTTGTACGTACGTATGTACTTATTTGCAGCTAGATTTTGATTGTGAATGAATTTCGTAGCGAGCAAGTAAATATAAATGTATATAACATTATGTATATATGTATGTATGTATATATAGAAAGTATAGAGTTGAACTAATTCAATATATATATATATATATATATACATATACATATACATATATACACATTACATAATACGTGTTTATAGGCATACATATCCATTTATATATGCACACATTTGGTTTTATGAAAGCTTCTACAAATATGTTTTCCAAAAGACAACGTACACAATATATGTCCTCAGGCATGCACATATATATATATATATATATTGTGTATGGAAACGACGTACGCCATTTGCATCTTGAATATAAATGTAATTTAATTAAATGGAAAAGTTTAAAACTTTTGTTTTTTTCTATTTTTTTTTTGTTTTTTTTTTTTCGTTTTTCTGAATGAGAAATCATCGAAATTTGAAGAAGAACCCTCTTCCAGTCCTTTTAAACATTAAATAATATCTTCACATATATAGAAAGAAAGCCCTACATTCTTTTCATATTCATGTTGCTCTGTAATCGGAATGGAAATCATTTCTTGTCTTAGCGATAGATAGATAGATAGTAAGGAATCGTTAACTAAGTTTTATCGTATGAAAACCTTAAACAAAATTTAAATGTTTAACACAATTTAAGCTAACACATATTTTTTAATTAATTAATTAATCTGAATAATATATAAAAAAAAAACAAATTGCAAAACTCACCTTTAATAACAAATACTTGGGGAAAAGTCGGCCATTTTTTCAACTTGATAAAGTCACTTATTAAAACAAATTTGGTACAATTTATTATTAATTAAAATATTTTCCATTATTTTCCATCATTTTTTCCCATTTTTCTCGCAAACATGGCGATACCGCGTGCAAAGAACCCCGGATTCTTTGAGACTATCCATGAATCGATCCTTTTTCATAGTTCTTCAATTTTTTGGGGAAGCGCATGTCAGCCCAGTCATGCTGCATCGATCTAAATAAGAGAGGTTAAACAGAAGACCCTAGGTCTGGTGAGTACGCTGGGTAAGGCAGAAATTCCCGTTCAAGCTGTGCAACAGAGAGTATATTTGACGACTCTTGGAACATATAGCCAAAGCGTTGTTATGTAAGAGGATGACTTTCCGTCTGTTAACCGCTCTTGCTGGTTTTTCTTTTTTTTTTTTTTTGCAGCAATATTTTGTTCAAAATTGTTCAGCTGACATCGATAGACCTCCGCGCAGTAACAGTTTCACATTTGATTTTAGTAGCGCGTAATACAATACACTACACTTTGCTGCTCGCATCATATGCACAACAAAATCTTATGGCCATGAACATTCCGCTTCGGTGTCGAAATGGATAGATCTTTTGATCCATGATTTTTTTGTATTCGCCAGTCACCATAGGCCATAGAAAATTCTTCTCTCTCTTTCTGCCCGACAAATAATGGAACCGCGATATTGAAACGATTCGAAATAATATTAGTTAGTCAGTGATATGGTAGCCATTTTCCACACCTTAAGGCCTTTCTAATCGTATGTAAACGTCTAGAAACAATTAATTCATCAATGAAGGAACTTCCAATATTTCTGACGAATTTCAAGCCGATATCTTCATTTTTGCGATCAGAAGAATGTCTACCACAAACAAACAGACGGACGGACGGACATGCTTAAATCGATTCTAAATTCAAAGATATATATACCAAGTGGAGTCTACGAAGTTACCTTCTGGTAGTAACAAACCAAATAACAAAATGAAATAGACCTCACATCTCTTCGGTGATGGGTATTAAAAAAGATGTCTGTTCGTCTCAAATGAAACAAACCCTCGAGAAGAGTATTCGCGTAAAAGTTGTGAAATGAAGTTCACGATGTGATTAAAGACCGCCTTTTGAAAGATAAAAAAAAGACTTAAAAGAAACAAAGAAGAACCTATTTACGTATAAGATCGTTGCCGTTCTTGCTTACAATTGAAAAATTTCAAAATGTTAATGATGACCGAATTCATTTGATATTCTTTATTATAATGTACTTACGGATGAAAGATTGATTTTATTGCAGCGTATCGGAATCACGTAAAAAATATCGAAACAATAGGTTTTGCCGAATACTTTATTAGTACTTATGATACTTAATATATAATCTTCGTCGACTACTTTGAGAATTGTACGGAACTAAAAGAAGCATAATTCGATGTTATTGAATATGGTTTATGGAATAACGCGAAATCAAGAAGAAACTGTGACAATTGAAGAAGGAAGATATCCTTCTTATTATGATAACCCTTTATCACATGATTACTTATCAAACTTATTGGTCGATGATTTCCTGATATAGAATGTATTGTCAAGATCTGGCTCCTAACGGTTATTGTCTTATTGTAAAGTTCAAAAATGATTGTCTGTCTGATACAAGCTTTGTCTCGACTGAAGAAGAATTTGAATGGAAAAGTGAAGTACAAGTAATTTTAACGGCTCAACAAAAGTAATGCATCATTTGAAACTCTTAGACATAAATCTGAAAATCATTATATTCGACATATCAATGTAAACGTATAATTATATTGAAAAATTAAATTTATTTTGGCAAAAAAAAAAAGAAAAAAAAGGAAACTGTGTTGTTCTTATGACAATAGATTTATTAATGAATTATCACAAATTATAGTGAATTGTTCAAATACAAATTCTTGAAAGCAGTTTACGTGAGTAAGAGAGAAACACATTTTAAATTCAATTCATGCAACAAATTTCATTAAATTCCTAAATAAATACAAAATACAAAAATTGAAATTAATTTTGTTCAGATAAAAGAATTTATATTAGTAGTAGTGTGACAGTATAGATCCGATATATAGAATCGTAACCTTAAGGGTTTAAGGGCAATATTTGGAACAGTGTGTAAAGGGATCATTAATTTTTAAGTTAAAAAAAATCTCAAATAAATCAAATGAATTTTTTTTTTTTTTTCATAATATTAGTACAATTTCAGCGCACTTTCAGTAAACTTTTTTAATGCGAAATAAATTAATTTTCTTACTTTTTTTTTTTAAAGAATTTTTTAATGCTCTTGAAATTTGCAAAAAAAAAAAAAATTCGAAAAACGCAAATTTCATATACAAATAATATGTATAATGATTGCACTTGATCGACGTTACAGTCCACAACAGGTAGAATCAATTTCAATTTAAGAGGCACTTGAGGACTAACGAGACGTCAAGAAAATGTTTTTTTTTTTTTCATTTCACGTAGTTTGTAAATTTGCAACAATTAATGTGTTTCCTTTAAATGACTTTATTATTAATTAAATAGAGGAACCACCACCACCACCATATGTCTTGAATATTCTTTCTTTTGTGATTACGTTCACAGATACGTTACAGTCAATTATCGCTTTACCATGCTTTAGTATTTTGTTTTAAAAAAAAATTCATTTTCAATTAATAGCAAAAAAAAAAAAAAAAAAAATATGTGCACGAAAAAACGAATTTTGATTTCAATTCTTCTCGATCATTAGCTTGTCTGAGAGTCAGACTAAGAAAATTGATTTCTTTGCAAACGTGTTCCAAATATCGGAGAATTGATCTCTTTATATTCTTAATTCTAATAGTATATCGAAATAGTATCGAAAAATCCGTGTACAATTCGTAAAAAGCATACGTTCACCACAATTTACTTACGATGTAATCACAATGTAAAGTGATTCCAAATTTATACACTTTTGCAATCACTCTCGAATGGTTTCCTGGTACATTTGCAATATTCTCTACCATAAACTTGAATGTTTTAATTTTCAATTAATTCAATGTTCAAGGAACAAGATAATTCCTGTTATTCATTATAATACAATTTTTTGGTCAAAAGTCTAAAGTTTTCCAATTATTGCTACAAAGTTTATGTTTCCATTTTCTTTTAGCGTATTTCCCATAAAGGTTTTCTCTATGCATCCATATAAAAATTAAATTAGTAAAAAAAAAAAATAAATAAAAATAAAAAATTAATTAAAATTTGCGCGTCTTTTTGTAAGATTGAATCAGTTTTGCTTTCAGTTTGATTATAAGTGGATATCTTCGATTTTTAACTCTTTTTTTTTCTTTTTTTTTTTTTTTTTCATCCGTAGAGTTGAATATCAGAACACTTTTATAGACCACAAGTTATAATTTTTTGTATTTTGTTGTACGTAACACACTCTTCAGGACTTCCAACAGGTGGGCGCGATTCAACAGGTAGACGATTCGATAGATGGGCATTTCGAAAGATGGGCGTTTCGATAGATAGGCGATCCGATAGATAGGCATCCATCCACAGATCAGCTTAAAGCTCGCACTTAGTAATTAATTTAGCAAAGTTCAGTTTATTGGCGTTCGCGAGATGTATTTTTTTTTTTTTGTACGCTATGAAAATCACCTTTAGAATTCCTTTTAAGGTAAATGCCTCAGATTGAGAAGAAGAAGAAAAAGAAGATAAAAAAACCGTCATACTGCGCTTGCTTGTAGCAGCATTTTTAGAATTCCCGAAATCTGGGTTATAATTCCGATAAATTTGAATACTCCTCTTATTTGATTCGAGCGTTGGACGCATTCTACGTAAAATATTGTATGTTGTAGTCTCTTTTACAAATTTCCTTTATAAGGCAAAAAGAAAAAAAAATCAACTACAATTCCATTAATATATATAGTTTTTTTTCTCTGAAAATGTTTTTTTTTTTTTTTTTTTTTTTTTCTATACTATATTAACATATGAGTAGCGTTGGCGTGTTGTCTAGGCCACGCCTCATATAAAATTATCATACATGATATATATATATATATACACGATATGTGTATAGTGTTTTGTTTTCAAAATGGCTGCCAACATATTCAAGGCTTCAAAGTGACCTTGATAATGAAAATCTTATTGGTGGCCTTCGTGCCCATTCATTATCAAGGAAATCAGGGTTTCCTCTTGTATTTCTCTTACATTCCAGCTAAAGCATTTCAATATCAATCTGCCTGGCTCGTTTCAACAGCATATCGGAAGTGTGGCATAGTTTTTTGCGACACTTCCTCTCCAAACGTTCCCCCATCTCCTCCGTCATCCCTTTCACTGCATTATATCACTATAATACGAGATGTATAATTAGTTGAATAATCGTTTTGTGATGAATATGTGTGTATTATTGTTAAAAGTTTCTTCATTTCTTTTCATTTTGCTTTGATTCTTTGTTGCTTTATTTAAA
The DNA here is from genome assembly GCA_000671755.1 of Glossina brevipalpis. Lineage (NCBI taxonomy): Eukaryota > Metazoa > Arthropoda > Insecta > Diptera > Glossinidae > Glossina > Glossina brevipalpis. Next base: position 53,930 of record KK351250.1, read on the forward strand.
TTTCTTTTTATATATTTTATTGTATATGTATATATATATATATATATATATATATATATATAAATATGTATATATATAAAAACATTTAACATTGTTTTTTTTTTTTTGTTTTTCATTTTATTCGAGATAATATTTTTGCTGCGATACTACGGTTGCACAGGCAACATTATTAACTTAGTTGCTGACATGATGTTTACACTCATTAATATGGAGTTTCAAGTGCTTGACTTCCGTAGCTATTCTACTTGCTGGTATTATTTTTGTTTGTTTGTTGTAATTATTGTTATTATTATTGTTGGTGCTGTTGTTGTTGTTGTTGTTGTTTTTATTTCATCGTCAAACACTGTGTTCTCGTATTGTTACGAAAGGATGCACAAACCATGTACGAAGGATACGATTCGTTTTTAGCTCGTCGCCGTCGTTGTTGTCGTTGTCGTCGTTGTCGTTTTATACGTCCTTTCATTTGACCAACGAGAGCAGCGACAACTGATTTCAAATGCAAATGCAATCTTCAGTTGCAGTACGAACTTCAAACTATCAAATCCTAAATATTTGCTAAATATTTTTTTGAAAAATCGAACCAAAACAAAACAAAAAATTCTATTAAGCATCAAGAGAACACAATTCAAATTCAAATTCAAATTCAAGTCAAGTAAATTAATTAATTAAATAAGAGTAAAAAATAAACTAAGTAAAATAAAAACTCTGTAGTGTATGTGTAGAGGAACGTGTCAAAAATTCAAAATTAATGTAAATTTTATTATGTGTTTGTACAGATGTAAAAACATGACATAAATTTATATGATTTTATGTATTATTGTGAAAATACTTTTTAATAAAATAATTTAAGAAATATTATATATATATATAAAATATTATTATATAAAAAACACACACCCAAACATACATAAAACAAAATATGTTTAACCGCAAATTTATAAATGGACACACAATTTGTCTCTTTAAGCAAAAATAATAATAAATAAATAAGTCTTTCTTAATCAATCCATATATTTAATACAATATATACAAGCGTACATATAACTACGTGCATATATATAAGTCAAGTAACAAAAGTAATAAATTAGCAAAAATTTAAGTAACGTATCTTACAAGTACTTGGATGTTTGAAATTCAGAAAAAAAAAAAAAAACCGATTAGTGAGATTATAAACGCGTGTACCCACATAGCCTCCCATAATTATATTCCAGATATTTATCGGTAAGTTAACATCAAATCTCTTTTTTGTTTCTTTTCCCTATAGAAATTATTGAGATATCATTAAAAAAATCTGTGCAGGTAAATGAAATGATGACACCAAGACACCAAGAATAATGCGTAAGATTTTAATTTGAATCAAAAAACAATATTTATCTCATTTATTTCCCTAAAAAAATAATTAATAAATTATATTTGATTATAAAAAGCAGATGCAATGTAATTCTTAAACGCTAAACGCTTTAAATGACTGTTTTTGCTAGTTAGTTCCTCCGAAAAACTTAACTTGTAATGAATGACCTTCGTCTTCTCCTTTGCATTCTTCTTCTGGGTCTTCACGTTCGCCTTCCTCGATAGTGGTATCAACCACAAGTTGTATAAGTGACATGATACCCTTTTAAGGTCATTAACTAATTATCTTAACATCTCTGAAAGAGCTTAGATGCCTTATTGTTCATCCATCTTTCTATATATCTGTCAGAATTGAATGAAAATTACGATTCAAAGAAGTCATTAATTCATTTCGTCCTCTCTCTTTTTAGAAAGACATTAAAATGAAACCCAATTTCCGTATAATTTTTTTTATAAACTTCATATTAAATATTCACCAGCTGCCGCCATCAGGTAAGTACTCAATTCGAGAATTTATTAATGTCTAATTTGGACATACCGTTCAAATTATATATATATTGAATCGAATAATTTATTCCTTTAATCATAGAGATAAAGATATAGAAAGAAATTAAATCTAACATAAAAACTTTTATTTATTCCATTAAATATCATTCATAGACTATTATTATTATTATTATTTTTAACTTTATTATTATTTTTATTATTTTTATTATTATTTTTATTATTTTTATTATTATTTTTATTATTATTATTGTTATTATTGTTATTATTATTATTATTTTTATTATTTTTATTATTATTATTATTATTATTTTTATTATTTTTATTATTATTATTATTATTATTATTAATTTTATTATTATTATTATTATTATTATTTTTATTATTTTTATTATTATTATTATTATTATTATTAATTTTATTATTATTATTATTATTATTATTTTTATTATTTTTATTATTATTATTATTATTATTATTAATTTTATTATTATTATTATTATTATTATTTTTATTATT
>KK351250.1:56481-122536 GCA_000671755.1 Glossina brevipalpis
TTATTATTATTATTATTATTATTATTATTATTATTAATTTTGTTATTATTATTATTATTATTATTATTATTATTATTATTATTGTTATTATTGTTATTATTATTATTATTATTATTATTATTATTATTATTATTATTATTATTAATTTTATTATTATTATTATTGTTATTATCATTATTATTTTTATTATCATTATTAATTTTATTATTATTATTGTAATTTATTTAACCTGAAAAAAATGAATGCTTGGGTTAAAGTAAGACGAGTGCTAACAGCTCTAGACTGTTTAATATTAAAAAAAAAAAAAAAAAAGAAAAGGAAACTAGATGATCTCCTTGTTTTAAAAAAACTGATGTTCCTTTATTGATGCTTTATTCTTCAAAAGCTCCATTCAAAATGTATATAAAATTGGTAGCACCGTATGCAAAACTTCGAATTGAAGAATGGTTTTCTCATTCATAAAGTATATGTATTTAATATGGTAAATCAAACAGAATCGACGAGTAGATCTCTAAAAGGATCCATGTTGATGTGTTGCAATTGTAAGACCTAAGCGGATTTCTGCAAATATTCTGAATTTTTTTATTTCAATTTTTTGTGCCAATGCAATGTGATAGAACAAAGTTAGTATTAACATGAGAGTAATATGAATGGTAGGTAGTACAAACAATTTTTTCTTTAATTTTTTTTTTTTTTTTTTTTGCATATATGACCCTCGCAGAGCAATTATGGAAACTGAACTGAAACTAAATGACTATAGAACCTAGCAGCGGAAAGGTAGAGATATTGCCAACATTACAACTGATCATAAACAAAATATTTTAATGGGTAACACTATCGATTGACGCTAGAACTGAACGGTGATTTGAAACATTGCTTAAAGATCTAAAAAATATCCTTTTTTTGGGATTTTGCGTAGATAAACGAAAAACTTATCGTAGAAAATATCATTTTTGTTTTATTTTTCAAGGAAATCAAAAAAGGAGATGAGAAAAAATTTATTAACATTTTTTGGTAAATTACTTAAAACATCCTGGCTATTAGCGGAATTTGAGAATGAGTATCGCCACATCTAGCTAGAAAAATATCATTAGTTAACCCAGTATTTAGACAAATTGTATGTAAAATGATTAAGCTATTGAATATGTATTGATGACACACGTAGTTAAAAACGCATTCCCTTAGAGAATTCTCAAAAAGGCTACTCTCTTTGTCGCTCTCTCTCTCTCTCCCCCTCTCTCTCTTTCCCTCTCTCTCTTTCTTTCTCTCTCTTTCTCTCTCTCTCTTTCTGTAAAGGAGATCTTGAAAAATTTTATGTATTTATGTCACTTTTTCGAAACCGAAACAGAACTATAAAATTCGTGTTAAGTTTCGAAAAAAGGGGAGAACCATTCAGATCTGATCGAATTCATTTATATAAAGAGTTGACGAAGTTGATCTAGTTGATTACTAACAAATGTTTTTGATAATTAATTTCCATCTATAAAAATCAATAGAAACTGTACGCCATCAAGCGTAACTTTTTATATAAAATATTGGGCTTCTGATTTTGAAATAGGCTTGTACTTCTTAAAAAATGTATTGTCTTCGTCGTTCTATAAAAGCCAGTAAATATATAATTTAGAATTTTATATCTAGTAGTACCAACTACCATTCGAAAGACATGTAATATGTATAATAGCAATCGCCAAGATAATAATTTTCGTATTCCATTTAAACTGCAAAGAAACGTCCCCGTAACAAGTCCCTGTAGAGTATATAACATATTGGTTAGCAGTTCTTACTACTTTGACACACAGATGTCATCTCTAATGAAGAGCTCTACTCTATTATTTTTAACAAGCGTCAATCCGCAAAACGGGAACTATGAAAATTTCATGTCTCTTTAATGATCATTCGCTTACAAGTTACAATTGATCTCGTGTCGATATTTTTATAATTTTCAAAACAATGTGAAAAATCTGATTTTCCGGTGTTGTGTGTAAACATCACTTTTGATGGGAAAAAATACCATTAAAATTTAGTACTTCAGTATCGTGATGCTGAAAGCAATAGACACTCAAAAAAGAAGGTTACACTCTAAAAAGCATTAAAATAATTCTGAAAATTATTCTCGATAACTGAAAAGTGAAGTTGCAAGAGATACCTGCCGACTTTCTGAAGATATGAAAAGCAAAGTATTTATTATTTTGAATTAAAATTTGAGCATGAGAAAGAAAGAAAAGCTGTCTTCCAAATGAGTATCACTATTCGTTATAGTCGACTAGAAACATCATCGCGTTACTAATTCAGAACGCTGGCAAAATTACATAAATTGAAGTTCAAATTGCTACCTGTACCACAGTATCTTCTAGATCCAGTAAGCATTATCAGTAGTTTGCAGATCTCAAAAGGATGCTTTAGAGAAAGAGTCTAGATTATATGATAAATCATTGCGGAAACTGAAGCGTGTTTTGATAGTCTTGACAAATCGTTTTGTAGAAAACGCATCAAAACGTTGGAAAAGCATTTGACGGGGATTGTATTCACTTTAAAAAAAGATAATATCGACGAATAAAGTAGAATTTTGTGTGTTTTCTTACTTAGTTCCAGGAAGTATTTTTACTTATGAAGATTAAAACGTGTATCGCTCTATCGCTCATACTAATCTCTCAGTCTAATCCCTAAATATTGAGAGAGAAAATTTGTAAATTATTACAGACATTTTCGATTTCATTCCATAGAGTGACTATAAAAGTCTCGTCCTTATGATTGGTTCACTAACGCAGTAGAAGTCAACAAAATATTGTATAATTTACATACAAGATAATCTAACAAATATCGAGCCATTTGCTCACGAAATATGTTTGAGTTCTTCATAATATTGTCCCGTTCGAGAATACGCGTAACAATGAATGATTAAAAAGAGAGTTAAATTTACAACGAAATTGCTGAGAGGCAAACGCTACCGTTTGATTTGGATTCGTATCGCAAATAATCCATGATTCAAGTCCTTAAGCAAATCACTTCGTTCGCTCTTTATTACAGAATATTTAATATTACGAAACATAAAGTCACCAGCCAGCACGTCTATATTCTGTCGTTTTCTTTTCTTTTTTTTTGTTGAAATTACATTTCGCCGAAGGGAATCTGCTGTAACTGAATAAATAAAGGAATTATATTTTTTTTTCTTTTGGTTGTCAGGTGGATAGGTACGAAAGGTAGCTTTTTACAATTGCAGGCTTATATTTCCACTAACTTGATTTAATGAAAAGTCTAGGATGTTATACAGCTATACAGCAGATTTTTATCCGAACGCGATACTTATATGTAGAAGCTTATGTAGATCTGTTCTTGTAAAATCAAAAGGATATAAAAAGGAGTAAACGAAATCACTCTAGTAAAAGTGGGTGTAAGAATATGGAACTGAGTAAAATAAAAATTCATTAAAAGTATAAACAACAAAAAATAAGAGATAATTAAAAAGAAAAGTCGTCAGTTCTAATAAATGAAATTAGTTCCTTAAGATCTGCAAACTTGCGAACACGAAAGTGATCAAAGAGACTATGATTAAGTGACAAAATTAGCAAAAGACCGCCCCTATGTTATCAAAATTTTTGCATCTAAAAATGAGATGCTCAGCCGATTCAACCGTCGAGGAAGTGACACATGTATCATTAGCAACAGGTCGGATTAGTTTAAAATAATATTTGTGAAATGTGTGGTCGGTAGTTAGTCTGTTGAGAACCTTAATTTGCTAAGTTGAGAAAGAGGAATCCGAAAATGATTTGAAAGAAATGGACGGATGAAGTTTGTAGAAGAGTCGATCTGATTTGCTCCGTCCAATATTTTGATATTCAGCACATTCCTCTCTCTTAGTAAGGTTTTGCGTACGATACGTATCTTACAGTGCATTATAGCGTATTTTGGATTTCGATTCCCATCTCTATTCTTAAAGAATTCAGCTAACACAACAACTGAAGCCAACTGAAGACCATGCAATGCGTATAAAATAAGATAAGATTGATTGAATGCTCGAACAATAGCATTTGGATGAAGCGTTTTCTTTACTGATGAGATGCATTTTTCGCTTAGTGAATTTGTCAACGAATAAAATTATCGCATTTGGTGGAATGAAATTCCACAAGTAACTGTCGAAACTTCAAGCAAGGTTGGGTTTGCAATGAAATTGAAGATATGGATCTTGAAGATATTTGCTTGATGTTTTGACCTTGTTGCGAAAGCAAATTTCCCCGACGTGTAATTTCACATTTTGATGAAGTGACTTGGCTACCAGCATCGTGCGATTTCTTCATGCTGCACGATTTTTATGGAGCCACGCAAGGCATCGTGTTTATGCGAAGAATCATCAAAGTCCTGACGCTTTGAAAACGAACATCGATCAATGATGGCCAAATGATATTGTCCTCTATGTGCGAACAAGTCGTTGAAAATTATCTCATAAGTATTCAATCATCTAAGATGTCCTATGGAGGACAATTGAATGATGTTGTATTCCACAAATAACTTCACAAGGTTTAAACAATGTGTTCGAACAAAAAAAATTGATATAAATTCCAATTAGGATCACAAAGATGTGGACTTATCAGTTTATGTTCTGCTATTTGTTTTCCTTGGTAATATCCAGAGCCAGAAATTCCATAAGATACAAATAAAAAAGACAATCGAGGTTTTTTAAATTTGCAAAATAAACTAAATTGTATTGTGCAACAATAATTTAAAAAAGAAACTAAAAATACAAGGAAGAGGATTTTCGGAAAAATATTTGATTTGATATCGAAAATCTCTTCTCGAAAGTTGTAAAGAACGTTTTTAATTGTAAGCATTTAAATCGACTCTTTACAACATTTTGTAACTCGTTCTGGTTCGATATCGCTTAATGGTCTTTAATCAATTATCAAACTTGTCCATTTCAAACTTCATTTCCAACTTTCATTTTAAACTTAATTACTATCGATCAGCATAAAGTGTGTACGCCATGTACCCCATGCTTCCGCTTTCAATCTTAATTTTCTTCTCTTCTATTCCAACTCTTCAATAACAGGCGACAGGTAACCACCATAAAGATTAACAGAATTAAATGTACACACTGTTGACAAGGTAACGTATAAAAACTTTATGGAATTTCTGATGCTGTGATGGCTTTCAAAAAGACCAATTTTTTTAGCTACAATTAAGTGCATACCACTTCCATTCATTAAACAAATAAGCGCATACCACTTCCATTCATAAAAGATAAAAACAAAAGTCTTTTTTAATCCAGATTGTTTTTTTTTTTTTTTTTGAAACGAAGGCTTTATAGTAAAATTAAAATGAAATTAATGAAATGAAATTTAGAATAAATTTAAGCAAACGAGAAAAATCGAATTTATATGACGACTTACTTAAGGAATGAAACCTTTCGCTTATAGTATAGAATACAAAGGAATTCGATCCTACAGATCAGACAAGAAACCTTACAAACCTTTTGAAAATTTTCCAAGTTTTATTTTTCCAAAAAGAAAAAGAAAAATATCTCCGCAACACAACTTGTTTGTTGCTAAAATGCTTCTGAGTGGAATATGGAGAAATCCTTCTCTGTGGTGAGATGAATGTGTAATTGAAAATATGAAAAATATGTTTCCTTATCCCAATAAAGTTATAATTCACTCTTTTTACACAGAAGTGGATTTACGCTATTCGCGAATATAAAGTTTCGAATTTTCATCAATGATTTATAATCCATATCAATTAATAATATAAAATTTGATACGAATATAGTTTGCTGTCCACTGTAGAAGTCATTTCACCCGGTCGATAAACACATAACGAAACAGTAGTTTTTTTATTTACGCTGCAAACTAAATATAATTAATTTTCCATTATCTCTCTCTCTCTCTCACTCTCTTGCTTATTATTATAACATATGTGGAGATAGCAAATCTCTAAAATTCGTCAGAGGTAGTAGTCGCGGGAAATATCAGACCTCATTCAAAAAATATAACAAATCAAAACATTATAGTCGGGCAAAGCTAATAGTTAAATACCCTACATCACTTTAATTAATAAAATTCTTCATTTATTGTTTCACTCAAAGAATACTATACAATATATTTTGTTTCCATGTAGACGTATGGTTTTCATGGGAGCTCTAATGGGGAAGGAGGCGTAAAGCGGGAAGTGACCTGGTCCGAATTTAGGAAATTTATATTTCTTGTCAAAGATGTTGTTATTCATCACCTATTTTCATCGTATAGACAGATAGACAGACAGACAGACAGACTAAAATTGATTTAGAACATGATTGTAAAACGATCCAGAATCTAATAAAAGATCAGTCTACCTTAAGACCTCCTGGGTATTACATATATCCGCATAAACTTAATATATCCTCTGCTCGTTAAGTAATATAGAGTATAAACATATTCACTTCCCATAGACTCGCTAGAATGACTATCAAGTTCGCTCAGCGGCGCAAAAAAGTCTTTAACACTATAACGTTAAACTCTTTCCTAAAAGTATTATATTCTTACAGAATAGCCTTCTCCTTTCTCCTTCAGAGATTTACTCTCAATCTGATTGGTTTTTACAATTATTTCAAGGAACTTCTTTCTCTAATGCTTGTTTGACTCGAATAGCATTATTTTACTCTCAACGCACAGCTATCAGTGTACAATTGTCAGTAAGCAACTGTCTATTACAACTGACTTCTTACGACTCTATGCTACGACTAACTTCTTCCGACTATAGATTACGACTAGCTTCTTGCGACTGACGTCTTCTGAGTGCTTGATACGACTGACTTCTTGCGATTGCTTATCACGACTAATTTCTTCCGACTGTAGAATACGATTAACTACCTTCGAGTGCTTATTACGACTGATTTCTAGCGGCTGACTTCTCTTAAGCGAAACGCTTCCGCTTATAAATCTTACGAATATCGAAACGCTTCGTTTCATTCTGCGATGGCCGCTAATCTCTTTTTCTGCTGGATTTCCCGGCGCAATTTGTTAAATTTCACGGGAATTCTTTGGCAATCTTTTCTTTTATTCACGCTACAAATGAGCCTTCTTTATGACCGTAGCAGATAATGCATTAGAAGGAATAATCCTCTGTCATAGATTTTACCAAATTTTTACTGCAGTCGTATTTTACTATTATTAGCTTCGCAGATACTTCTTATTTTATCTTATATATGACTTTCTCTCAAACTGTACTTAAGGATGACAGCAAAGTAATTGATCTGTAAATAAATAATAAAAAGAGTAACTTTTTATCGGCGATTCATTTATTCCGATAACTTTAGCTTACTTTCAGCGGTCGAGCAAATAGCGTCAGCTTAAGCAGTTGCCTGTTGGGTTAGGTTTTCTAAAGTGTTATTACTTATGGCTCTCGTCATTAACGGCTGCTTTCTTGATTTTGAGATTTTTGATCGAAAAATGTACGTTAACATCCGATAAATAGTAGTCGTTGGAAATGTACATTTACTGATGCGGACTTAAAGGTATATTTTGAAATAAGAGAGAGAGAGAGAGTCTTCCTCTCTAAACATATTTGCTAATGGCAAAGATGCCTAAGATTTTTGAAACATTTCAAAAGGACGAAAAAAAGTTAAGTTATTGAGAATCCGTTTTGTGATCCATTAGCCATCATTAGGTGACTCACTAACGTCTATAAGAGTTAGACAAATGAAATTGACCTTTTAATGTACTGATATAATACTAATTTTTATTCGGATCTTATTATGAGTAGAGCGGTTTATTTTATAATACACACATACACATACGTCATTCAATTAATAACATTATAAAAGAAAATTATTGTTGCATCGACAGAGTAGTTTGTTAAATGGCTCGAATAACAATACTTCTGAAAAGAAAACAATTCTAAATTTGCAGATGAAGCATTGACATATGTCCGTAAATCAATGTTTGTTGGAAATATGTTTGCAAATGTTCGAAGTTTTATTTTTCATAGGGATGCTTGCTAAAAAGAAGGCCAAAATGGATTATTGGTATGTAATACTAAAGAAACATAAGAAAAGCTATTAGGAGATTTCATAAAGATTAACTTGTTACCTCAGCAATTTGTACGAGCGTGAAAATCACTTATATAGCTCGGCTAAACTTTGATGCAATTTTCAGTAAAAATTCTCTTTATATCGTTACGCTCTATATGTGTGTGATACAGGGTATATGAAGTTCGTACGAATGTATGTAATATCCAGAAAGAGTACAGACAGATCAACTTCTCATTATACCGATCAATTTAGAATTATTGTCTGAATCACTTTAATCTTGTCTGTCCATCTGACTATACGTCCGACTCTCTGTACGTTTGTTATTTGTCCTTAAATACTCTATAATAATTCTCCATTCCACATACAGTAAAAAATTCTTGCATTCTTGCAGCTACATATTCAAAATGTGCCAAATCGGTCAAAGAATACACGTACGTTGCAGCATGAACTTTCTCCGTTTTTTGCTTTCGAGACTTTTTATCACTTCTCACAAACTATAGCAGATACACAATAAAAGTTTCCACACTCATTCTACAAAAAGGAACAAAATTAACCACAACCTACCTAATACTAACAAATAAGAACATTATATTCGGTTGTGCCGAATCTTTTACACCCACCACCACCTCTGTCTTAAGTAAGTAGTGAAAACCTAAATTATATTAGATGGACGGGATAGATATTTTTCTATTTTTATGGAATACCTTGAAAAACGGCTAAAACAAAACAGCCCAGAAAATAGACATGCTTTCAGTTTATATTGTAGGCGTGGCCTAATGGTCGATTTGGCCCATTTTCAATAACAACGTATGTGAAAGAACATCCAATGTTTCTTGCAATACCTTCATTACATTCATCCATCGCAGGCATTTCACAGATAAGCAAATAGGCAGACGGACAGACCGACGGACGGATACATCTATGTAGATTCCGAATTTCATACTAATCAAGAATATATATATATATGTGGTTCCCGAAGCATCTTTCTTAATGTTACAAACGTTTTCACCAAAAAGTTAAATTTAAATATTCTATTACATCGAATGGGCGTGGTCGATAGGGATAGCTAGCGCAATATTTGTGGAAATTTTTATAATTCTATCTTGCTATGGTTTATGTATGAGTAATGAGCAAAAATCCACTTTTTTTTTCTTCCGAAAGCCCCGAGATGTTCTCAGTCTATGTTGTGTTGTGGATGTGCCTTTTGACCGTTTTGGCATATTTTCAATATCAACCTGCGTACAAGAACTTCCAATGTTTCTCCAAATTTCAAACCGTTATCTTCATTTTTCCGGGCAGGTGGACACACGGACATACTTAAAATGAATTTAAATTTGATGCTGATCATGAATACTATATATACTTTGTGGAGTGTCCGAAGTTTTCTTCTGGAAGTTACAAACGAAATTAAAAAGTTAAATGTATACTTCACCTTCGGTGGTGAGTATAAAAAACTATGCTTTTAAAAAAAAGCCTCGAATTGATCAAGATGTGACTCCGTATTATACTCATACTCTTTGATATCACACAATTTTTTTTCGTACGAAAATATCAAATTTTATACCGAATAAGGATTATTTGCGAAAAGTTCTAGTTTATCTGCTTAATTCTCAAGAGACTGGCGACAAAGACGAACGATGAGCAGTGGTAGTGTTAGGATATTGAAAATATAGATAACTATCGTGAAGACAATGCGAACTTGGGTAACAACAAGAACGATAAGTCTAAAAATGCATAGCGATCCTTTTTTGGGAGTGGCTAGAGTGTATTACGGTTTATGGTTAGCGAAACGCTATCAACAATAACTGATGAAGTTGGTACGAAAAAAATCGGGACAAATTAATCAAAAATTTATGATTATTTTTCAACACAACGAAATTCGAACCCATATATAAACAAAACACATCTAGAAAACTTTAATGACACTAAACTGAAACGTGCTTACGTGCTTACGTGCTTACTACACTTGTCGATGACTAAATTTACCGAAGACGAAATTTGCAATTTTTAAACAATTTTAGAATATTTCTTCAATAATAATTTATAATTTGAATGGAAGTTAAATAAAATTCGGAAAATTTTTTCTATAAATCACATTCTAGGTTATCCTGGATCTACGATAGAGAGCTTTCTATCTTTGTTTAACTTTTTTTTTGATTTGCTTCTTAATTGATTTACACTTTTATTTCCAGACGTAAAAATATCATCTCAGACAGGAAATTCTCATTAGAACAAAGATTTCGTTTAAGGATAAATCATATTTTTGGTCGTGAAATGTTAAGACATTTCTATATTTTGTTTACATATATACAAACACATATATGCACAGCGGACGCAACTCTCCACGGCAACAATCCTGAATGCATATGCTTTAAAAAGCATAATAGAAATCAAATCGAATCCATTTACTTGCACATAACTAGCGTGGATAATTAGCTAAATTGGATGTTGCTGCTTAGCTTTACGGTAGAGTAAAAAACTGGAAATCGCGTTTAAAATTCTAATTTTGAAAAGTGTCTTAAAGACCTCGCTTATCGAAGACATGTGTCTAGCAGATATTAATAAATTTAAATATCTATAGATCGGTACTATTAATAACTTTCTTTTCTTTAATAATGTTTTTTTGTTTAAATCATAACTTAATTTTAACAAAAACCTACGCCGACATAATACGTTTTCGCGCAACATATAAATACAAACAATTAAAAAGAAATTGTACGAGTGTTCAATTATGTGTGCATCTCCACATACCCAGCACCAAAGAGCTGTAAGTAATCGAAAGTCGTTTCTTTTTTTTTCTTTTTTTTTTTCTTATTTATAAAGGGGCCTACGAGCCAATGGCCAACAATTAAGTTTTCCACCTATCTTGAGGACGTTACCAATCGCATGCTTTGTGTTTTTTTTTTTTTTTTTTTTTTTGATATTTAATCTTTGAATGTATACAAATTGTAAGTTTAACCTTTTCTAAGATTCACACACTATTCATATATGAATTCTTTGCCACCATCTGAGAAATGTCCTTTGCGTTACAAACGCAATAATGCAAAAAATATACTCTTGTAGTGTGATAATGCGTATTTCAACTCATTCACTTGGCGAGTGCATGTTATTGTACATTATATGCGAAATATAAACAAATTAATATACCTACATAGGGTGATACAAATCTTAACTAGCGCATATACATTCAAGTTAAAATCACACGCATAATACGCGTTCATATGCATATTTTGACATACACGTTACATTGTGAACAAATATATATAAATTCGTTTCAATATATATATATATATATATGTATGTATGTATGTATGTATGTACATATATAAAAACAACGACCAGGTTTGGCTACTGTGTTGGTTTATTTGCGAAATATGAGACCGGATATATGTAGGCACGTATTTTACTCAGCACAAACACACACATATATATACATATATATATATATATATATATATACATATATATATGCGTGTGTGTGTTTACTGATCATTCCGTTTGATAAACAAAAAAGGGGGAAAATACAATTGATAAACACACTGATATACACACAAACACATATACGTATTCACGCATATGTTGCCACAGACGTTATTAGTTTTACTAATTTCGAAGATGAATTTATTTACGAATGTATGTAGGCATAGACACATTCACACTTTTATACATGCATACATATATATATATATATTATATATATGTAGGCACGCGTGCCCCTCTATATGTTACGTTACCGCCGAGTCTTCTCATTTTTGAATACAAAGTATAAAAAAAAAAGAAGAAAACTTAAGAGACTACCACCATTCTATATACGAAAATATTAGAAACAATTTCATAGCGGAAATTTTTGCCTGCACTTATACGCTTACTTTATAACAAATTATATATATATATATATATATATATATTATATCTGTTGTACGTATATTTGTGTGTGTGTGTGTGACTTTATAGAGATACATAGGTAGAAAAATGCTTATCCGCTCGCACAATCATGTCGGGAAACATATACATACATCGTACTTTCAAATTGATATAAGAAAAATCAGATGTTAGAAAACAAATAGCATCATTCTAGATGCAAATACGAATATGTTTACGAGAAATTTGCTCCCGTTCATATATATATATATATATATAGATGTATGTGTGTGTGTGTTTGTTCATCATTAAATTCTCTCTGAATTTTTTGTTTTTTTTTTTTTTTTTTGCAACAACTACGTATATAGATAGACAAGCTTACATATATGTATAATAAGAGTAAAAACGGAGAGAAGAAAAACAAGAACAAAAGAATAAAGCAAAAATCAATTTGTTAGCGTATAAACCTTCATTCATATTATAATAGCCGTACACTTCATTCATAAAAACCCAAATGACTGCCGCACTCGTCGAATCTCATCTATGAAAACAAACAGCAAAAAAAAAAAAAAAATAAGAATGAAAAACAATAGCAACAACAAAAAGCAAGAGTACGAAAATAAAGTCAACACAATCGGTAACGTGCACGTAGAGATAGGTGGGTATGTAAATACGTATGTATATATATTCATATGCCGCGTAAAGCTAAATGACTGACTGAATGTTGTGTAGGCCTTTTATTTACCATCATATAACCTTCTTGTCATCTCGTCCTTAGATTAATAATACGAAAATAAAATGTTATATATATATATATATATATATATTTTATTTTATTTTCGTATTGTTTATTTAAGGACAATGACGATATATATATTTTATTATATATATATATATATATATATATATATATATATATATGTGTGTGTGTGTGTGTGTGTAAACATGAATGTGTATTAATGTGCCTACAAAGTATCTTAGAAATTATTGTGTATGTGCGTGTTTGTGCGGACTTACATGCAGATATGTAAATTCTACTCGTGTGCTTTTAACTATTCTCTTTGACTAATGAAGCTTGAATTCGCCGTATCTCTCTACAATCATTTTTTGTTTTGTCGAACTTACTCGCAAAGAGCAATGAAAACCCACATATTTGGAAAATATATCTATCGCTTTATAGTGAGTATAAGCAATGATCAGAAATTCGGGAAGGAAAAGGCACTTTTATTGCTTCGTTCAAACGTTAACACACCTTACTATACTTAAAATGTGATATTATTGCAGTTCTGTGTGTAGATTATGTATGAAAATGACACGCGAATAATAAGCTGATCATACACACATAAACCCACCGGCACACACTGACGAAAATATATGGACGCATTATATATATATATACAATGCGTCCATACAAAGATTTTCCTGCATTAAATACTGATTCATTATTATAGTCTTTGTTGAAATAACGAAGAGCCGACTCTCACTTGCTGACTGAATGGCTGACTGACAAAAGCTACCTATATTGTACGCCACAACAAGCATAATTAACAGCTACTGGTTTTCAATGCTTTGTTTACATAGGGTTGCCATATGTTTTCAAATATCGCAAACTAAAGTTCCACTTGACCTCGATTTAATATAAATTTGGCAAGTTCTGGTTTAGAAAGAATACTATTCCATAAGTAACTCACATACAACGCTAGAAAATATAATATTTCCCTTTATGACGATTAGTATATAAACGTGCGCACACAAAACTACGTATGTATGGCATATGTACATGAATAAATAAGCCCTTATGTATATATATCCATATAATAAATCAGTTCAGACCAAAGAAATAATGTAATACGCTTAAAAGAGTGGGCTCCTCAAAAATATAAATAAATGATTAAAACATTGTAAATATATATACATACCTACATATATATATATATATATATATGTGTGTGTGTGTGTGTGTGTGTGTGTGTGTGTGTGTGTGTTTTTGTGTGTGTGTGTGTGTGATTTTATAATTCCTTAGAAACTATCGGCTAACGTCCACCATTGAAGCGTTTGAAATTGCATTTCTCAGTCATTTACAAAAAAGCCGCTATAGCAAAATAGTGAAGAGAAGCTATTCCACAAGACATAAATTCGTGCGTACACACATAAACTGACAAATATGTACGAATGCAAGCAAACACGTCTCTGCACGTATTTGTATGTATTTATAGCGAACGTTTTTTAAAATAAATAAATAAAATAAAATGTTATAAACACACATATTTACACGCAGATGGGTGTAGATACATACAGAAATATATACATACATACATAAATACATGCATGCATTATACATATGCGTACATATATAGTGCTTTGCTATCCACACCCATTAGAAGAAAACTTGTTCGATATCCGCTACAAGAAAACACAATAATAAGCGCAAGCAAAACAACAACAGTGTAAAATCGAAATGCAGTCAACTTATCAGTCGATTTGGCCGTCATTGGTATTGACTCACAAGATGATTTCGCCGCGCTTACAAACAAAATCTAAATTTTCATTTATTTATTTATTTTTCTCTTTTTTATTACAGCACCTATGTACCTAGTACGTCATCGTGTTGTCAGCCCGCGAAAGCGAGTTTCAAACAAAATGTTTTTTTTGTCAGAAGCAAAAGAGCAACGCCAACAACGACGTCGTAACTTGCTCTCTCTCTCTCTCTCTCTCTCTCTCTCTCTCTCTGTCCCTTCCACTCTCCGCGTTATTATAATTTTATATCGGCTTATTTTTCCATACAATGTTTGCAACAAATTTTGAATATTGTATCCTTTTCCGTAATGTTAGTATAAAACTTTGTATCAAATTAGAATGAAAAGCGAATAAAAAAAAAAAAATTCAACTATATGAACATTTGGCAACTCTATAAAGTTGCTCCTAAGCAGAGTGCAGAGCCAATAACTATCATTAATTGTATACATACTTAAATACACACACACACACACACACACACACGCAACGCATACCCACACATATTTTTATACATATAACAAACTTTTTATATATTATATATATAAAATCATGTTTACGTGCACACAAACGCATACCTGTACGTTGGTACACATATATATCTCGTGCGATTATCTGTACGAATGCGAACGTGCTTCTCATGTTTATTCTGTGCTTGTTTATAGACGGCAACTCAGTAGCTATGCAAGGTTCTCATTTACGAATATTTACGTTTAAATGAATGAAGTTGATACGAAAAACGAAAACCGGAATACCAATAACAACAACAACAGCAGCAACACTAACAACAACAATAATAATAATAATAATAACAATAACGACAAAAACAAGAACAACAACAAGAACAGCTACAACGAATTCGCTTTCCGCCTCTTGCTTCACTCTCCCCACACTCTATCAATTCAAGACGAAGCGCGCGCCCACAAGTTGGCATATTTTTAATTTCCGTTTTAACTTGTTTTTCTTTCTTTTACTCAATCAAGAAACGATCAGAACGAGCTAAAAACAAGTCACTAAACCGATGCAAATACGCTTTGACCTTTGCCTTAAGATTGATTCCATATTATATGCATATGAACATCTGTCTGTCCATTTAAAATACTTAACCAATTTGTGCTCACAAGAAAAAGGTAATCAAGTAGTTCATCAATAAATTTAAATTTTCTACGACCTTCTCTCGCAAACATTATTATTACATTTTTAAACTGTTACATATTATGTAATAAACTAAATTTACTTTAATAAATTTTTTAAACTGAATGTTGTTTACATGTAAAAGCGTTATCTACGCTGTATGTGTGCGTCTATAATTTCATCTGTCCGGAAAAGTATTGGCATCGCCTTTATTCAATATTTTTTCTTTTGTACGGTTTATCAATGAATTTTTAATTTTAATTTCTTCTATATACATAAGAGTGGACGCGTGTAGATGCGTACGTATAAATCAATTTAAAGATGCAACCTATACAGTGTGTATGATGAACATTCATGAAAAGAACTACGGTACACACATGTACATACACACACGTATATACACACGCACACACACACACACACATATATATATATATATATATATAAGTACCTTTGTATAAGTTTATATTGTACGTAATTGGAAAAGTTAATTCGCCGTCTCTGTAATTATGAAATAAGAAGCATAATGAGAGAACAGAGATTTCTTTACTCGTTTATTTTAGTCTCTTGTCGATTTTAGCGTTTATGTACATTCATAGGTGTGTTTTAATACATACATATGTACAATATGTTCGTACGCATATGGCCTCTCTAAACTGAAATTCGCCTCAATCCTATTCGGCGTATGCTGGTGGGCAGAGAAAATGAGCAGACGTTAGTCGTTTTTCATATTTCTTCCAAAGCGGATGGAGTGAAGTGAGCGTGCCGTATAGCCACGGATTTGTATTTTTTTCCTACTTTATATACTTACATGTATACATGTCTATAATTTGTTTCTCCTATAATCGGGAGTAAGATTCTTAAATATTATTTAAAAATATATACGATTGTGTTTATTATATCGACGGACATAAGTTGGAGTTGGTTTGTGTGAATACCTATACCACTTAAACACATATATATATATGCACATATAAATTATATATGGGCATATACATGTATGTTTATAATCTTATATAAATAAATGTGTCTAAATGTGCATTTATATATATATATATATATATATATATATATAATAATATATATATATATATATATATGTGATTTATATATAAATATATGTATATATTTATATATATGTATATATAATGTGTATATATACATATTTATATAATGTGTATATATACATATTTATACACATTATATATATATATATATATATATATATATATATATATATGTGTGTGTGTGTGTGTGTGTGTGTGTGTGTGTGCACGTTTGTATGTATGTATGTATATATACATATTTGCGTATACCTATATATTGACCACAAATTGTCACGTACGAAAAGTCTTATCGAGAAACACGGTCGCACGAATGTGAAAAACAAAAATTCATTCATTGAAAGTTTGCAATTCATGCAAAAGTCGTTTAGCACAATTCGCCACAAAAACATTAATAGCAAGAGTAAACACACGTATCGTGTAATTATGTATATAAAGATGAAATCAAAAGAAACGTTGTTAATAAGAGAATCACTGTAGAGAGCAATGTGAAAAAAGAAAAATCTTATGACGGTACAATAAATAAGAGTAATAAAAGGAAAGTGTGAAAAGTGCTTTTTTTTGCAAACTTTATATATACGTATATTTACAAAAACTAAACGTTTCTATAGCCACCTAGATACATTAACACAACACACATATTTAGTTATGTTCAATTATTAGATCCGATAAACGTGAAAACAAATTAATATGAGTGTTCTCTCGTGATCCGTATTGAAAGAGCGAAACGACGGCGAAAAGAACGTTACGATATAAAAGAAAAAACTTAAAAGAAGACGACGGAAGAGAGGAATATAATACCACTTTTGCCGGCGATTCGCTCTAGTCATTCAACATTCTCGCTCTGTTCTGCTCTGTATGCATGGACTTATATGATTTTTGAACCCAGATGATAAATGTCATCAATTCGACGATCCCCTGATAACCGTTGAAAACGTTTTCGACAAACGCCTGATAAACGTCATTTAATAACAAAGTTGCTCGATTTCTCTCTTTGTTAATGTATTTTTAAATACACAGAGTGAGAATTCTAAGCGAAAATACATTACGAGCAAAAGACGCTTAATCTCTTTTTCTCTTTCTCAAGCACGTTGAATGTTGTATTATGTTTGATAGTTTCGTTTGATTCAAAATAGTTTAGTTTGAACCATGAACCGGTAAAACAAAACGAGTAAGAAGATTTGCTTCTATCTCTCTCTGCTTTGGTGTAACCAACAAACAAAGATTTTTAATTTTTAGTAGTAAAAAAGTAGTCGAAGAGGGAGCATGGACATTTCGTTGAATTGCTTTTCGCCTGAAGAAATTTTTGAGCAAGTGCGAACGACGCACAAAACCGAACACGTTAACTAAGCGAGATATCATCGGATCGCACAAAAGCAACTGAAAAAATTTAAAAATGTAACTTAAAACAAATTACAAAACATTACGTATAAAAGCAAAGCGTGAACGTCTTGTTTTTTTATGTTCTGGGTGTTGTTTCATTCAATTACACTAGTTAACCAAATACATATTCTTTTTACGCTTACATACATCAATGCACACACCTATTTAAACAACTTTGAAGAGGAAATCAAAGAAATAATAAAATATATATGTATATATGTATACATGCATACTTGCATACACACACACGCATATATATATATAATATATATATATATATATATAATAAAAACGATCACTTGTCTCTCTTTGGTTCGGTGTCGCGCTCTTTTAGTGTTGGGTCCGTCGTCACTTCATGTTGATATAGTGAAACAAAATTTTAATTGAAATTTCCGAGAATTATCTCAATGCATTCAGTAAAAGTTCATTCAGTGCCTAAAAATAATATTTTAAATAATCAATCACACAAATCTCAAGTTAGAAAGAGAAAAGAGAGAAGAAAGAAAATTGAAGATACCAAAAAAATATTCGCAATAAAAGCAGTATGTGTGTGTGATGAAGTGAGAATCGTTTTGTGAATGAAAAAGAAAAATTCAAACACGAAAATCAGAAAGCAAAAGAAAAGAAATTCACGCATTCCGGATTACATAAATTGTGAACAAATAAAAATAAAACGAAGAGAACGGAAAAGAAATTAAATATCAAGTACACTTACATACACACACACACGAAAAGCAATAAATAACTTTAAAAAAAAGCCTAGAACATATATATATATATATATATATATATATGTATATACATATATATATATATATGTATATATAAAGAAAAGAAAATATATATAAAAATATATGTATGCATAAGAAGCAGCAATATCATCGCTTATTTCCTGTCTGTAAATATTTGTGGATTATTATTGCTTTCAAAAATTGTTGAAAAGAATTCTACATTAAACACAAATACACTTGCAAAGTATTCTGGGAATTTTTTTGTGCGTGCATGCGTACATGTGTTCGCAGATATACACATACATGTCTACGATCTATTAAAAAATCGTTTACCTTTACTTTTACGGAATCAATATAAAAGATAACTTAGACAGCAGAGACTTGCACGGATTACATTTTATATGCATGTAAGCAAGTAAACGACGACTGCTTGGATTGCTTTTGAAAATCAATGTAAGTTTTGAGGGTAATTATTTATTTATATGCATGTGTATATGCGTACAAACGTACATAAGTACATGGATAACAAATTTGAGAATAACATTTTTCTTTGATTAAAAGTTTAAGTCAATCTTCTGCCGAACACCTTTTTGCTTCCAACTTATCCAGCAATCGGATGATTAACATTTATGTATGTGCGATATATATATATACATATATATATATCCCAAGGCCATAATAAAAATTTAAATTTAAACGGGAAATTTCCAATTAGTAGCAGTAGTGAAATATTTAATATCACACACAGAGCGGACATTACTTTAACAGGAAATATATAAGCATGTATGTATGTATACGTCAATATGCATGCTTTTTTTAAAGTCTATTTGTTTATTAAATACAACTGCACACATATACGCATTTGTGTGCAGATAAGGCATATATACACACACGAAATTTTGTTCATTGATAAATTTACAAAAATTTTTCTTAAAAATTTTTTTCTAACTAAATAAATATTAGCACAAAATACGTGGAATATGTATAAACATTGGTGTTATTATGTACATATCTACATTTGAAAATTATGTCTTTTAAGTTATGTATGCATATATGTATGTATGTATGTATGTATGTATGTATGTATGTATGTATGGATGGATGGATGGATGTATGTATGTATGTATGTGCATAAGTATGTGACAAAAGCGAAAAAAAAATATTAAAAAACAATTCGTTCATTGACGTCTTTAAACAAAATTAACAATAATAATAACAACAACAAGAAGAGCAACATGCATAATGGATATAATGTTTATCTTAATGTTGATTATATTAACATATGCGTGTGACGCGGCTGACTTAGACCGTCAGAATTATTGTAAGTCTCACGGACTGACAACACTCATCTAAGCATTGTACGTGGTTGATACAAAATAAATTTTAAACAAGAAGTGCAGGATAGAGGTAGTAGTAGGGGTAAGCAAGCAGTACATTCATGCGCGTTTAGTAAATGCGTGTGCACATCAGCCTGTATGCATATGTAGATGATATATATTTTTTTCTTTTTGCATTTATCAGATAAATGCATAAACTATATAAACTATATTTATGAAACTTGTGGGCACAACAAAGTACCTTTAACCAAAAAAAAAAAAAACAAAAAAAACAAAAGGAAAAGAAAAAGAAAAACAAGACCTTTGAAGATAGGCAAGCAGACAGTGCATAGTGTGGGCCACATATCTTGCGCATACATGCACAGCAACGAATTTTCAAAAACAAAACTATAGTTGCGCTAGGAATTTATAGTTGAGCAGAAAACTGACTTATAATTAATTAAATTGAATGATCTAGTATCCGTTACTTCTGAAAATGAAAAAAAAAGAAAACAAACAATACAATGCAATGTTTTGTTCTCTAGATTTTATTTATTACTTAAATCTTAACACGAAATGATTCATTTAGGTTCATATTTGATGTCTGAAAAAAAAAATGGAAAATTATAAGCATTTTATACGCAGATGTCTTCGTTTTCTTTCTTAGAGGCAGTTCCGAGAGCCCTATTTCCATAAGCAGTGCACGGGATAGACAATTCAACATACTACGCCCAAATAAATGGAGATAAGACGACAGAATTTTGAGTCGCGCATACAAACAGAATTACAAGAACTAAAAAAAAAAAAAGTAGTCGGCATCGTTGTCGGCTGTAGTAGAGTTGGTGGTGAGGATTGCGGTGGCGATGACAACTGCACACTCGTATACACAAATATAAAGACGCAATGGCAGAAATAACTTTTCGCGCAATGAATTTAAAATAGTTGCATTTTCCTTAATATACAGGATAAAAATAGAAAATGCAAAAAAAGAAAAAAAAAAAATAAAAAAGATAAGCGAAAATATCGCCTACATTTAGAAATATTTGAGCAGCAAAAACTACAATAAACAACATGTTGGGAGTATAGCGTTAAATGCTGTTTGGTTTGAAACGAATTTTAAATGCTGAAAAGAAAACGAATCAATTCCAATGTGCTCTACAAAATTAGCAATGAGAAAGGAAGCTATATACAACTTCCGCCGCGTTAAGAGTTCAATACATTTTAAATTTAAATTTATTTCACTATTATATACCGATCGAAAAATAAACCCATTACTTTGAAGCACCATAAAAAATATAAATTAAAGCCTTCATAAAGCAGACGCGTTTTAAACGATTAGAAGATCGAAACGAAAGTCCTTTGGTCATGTTTATCATTTGGCTGGCTACTGTTTCTTTTTCCATAAATCTGAAGAAAAATATTTCTAATTATTGCAGACACTACTTCTATAGTGAAAAACAATAAAGTCCCTCCCTTCCAAAAAGCACAAAAAAAAAGAATCAATTTGCAAATGAAGTTATAAATTAATTAAATTAAATCAAAAAAATTAAAACAATGATGAGCGGCGAGATGCTTTTACGAATTTCTTCCGTCGCGAATATAGAACTCTTAACATTATGTTGCAATCTTCGTATAAATTTTATTCATCGAAATTATGAGCAAATAACTCTTTCTTGCCCCTGTCATCAAAAATTTAACTTATACCGTCAAGCTCTGATCCCCTGATCGAATTCTTTCAAATTTCCGGCTACTTTTGGACCTCAAAAAGTTATTGCGGGCAAATAATTTTTTTTTTTTTTTTTAGTTTTAAGAGAAAAAAACAAAATCGCAAAATGCATTTGCTGTGATAGAAGAAAAGCATTAGAAGAAACAAAAAAAAAACAAGCATACCTGTTTAACTACTGAAGATGTTGGCCTGAGGTTTGACATAATTGTAAGTTGTAAGGTGCTATCAAACCTACAAAGCAAAAACAGTACAGATCATTTCGATACTTCGAACTCTTACTAACATTTAATCATAGTACACATACACACATATACACATGAAAAAATGATTTATAAGTAGTACTAGGTTTTATAGGGCATTTACGTGAAGTGTTTTTCTGCACGATATTTTGTCTGAACTTAAAACACTGGACTAAGAGTGTACTCAGAGAATTCTCAAATTTAAACATAGCCCGGTTATAAGCGTAAATTCAAAAAAAGAAATTAAAATTACTTCATACGCGTTCCGTTTAGTCATAATTCTATAGCAAAAATCTATACATTTTTAATGAAAAATGATTGAGTCTCTTTTTCGAATCGTTCATAAACGCTTTGAAACAGTGGACTGATTAAAATTTAGATTAACTTCGGTTTTTTTTAATCGTCTCATCGACTAAATTGACGGACTGACCAGAACTAAGATTAATATTTTCAAAATTGAAAATCTGTTTACAAAACCGTTTTTGCAACCACCGCTACCTAAATGCAATTTTCAGATGTAGTAGCTTTGCATGGTAAAAGAAGAATTTTTTTTTTTGTCAGTTCGTAATGAATTTTTCGCTTTATCTTATATGATAAATATACTTTTTCCCCCTTCCATGTTTAAAATATAATTAAATTTTGTATTTACCAGGATCATCTCTCGACAGATACTCTTGATACTCTAATTTTGGGTACAAAATTCGCCATAAAGTTACTATAAAATACTCTTTCTCGTTTCTTTTAACATTGTGGATACGGGCCGATCACTAAGCATCTGCATTAAGAACAGACATACGTTCTTCAATTTTTTCTTTTTCTCATCGCAAAAATGCCCAATCACTTGAAATGTAATGGAAATCGGATAGATATTATTAGTGAACTACGACTCTTTCAATTATAAATCCAAACCCGACGCTCCAGCTTATCATCCTATTGTAACTTTTGTCCTATCAATTATAGTTATTGAAGGTTACATTAAACGAATCTTTGAATAAATGGAAATTTATTGCAACAGAGAAACTGCCAGCAGCTACTTTCTTACAAAACGAAAGGATAGAATGCATCTTTCTGCAATAGCAATCAAATTTATTTTATGAATTTTTTTAATAAGTTGCTTAAATAAAATAATAATCATTTAACATAATACTCTGGTAACATGTATTTCTTTACTTTTTATTGTTGACATCCTATTACAACTCAACTCTCTGATTTTATACTCTATACAACTTGCAGTGACTGGCTGTGTTGTTGTTTTTTTAAACTCAGGAATTACCGCTATTGAAAATGGATGTGATCGGGATCAGTTTTATGATCACTTCTCATTTAAATGATCGATTCGAAAAGAGCCATAAAATCGAAAATCGAAACTAATATTTTAGTATACAAAATAAATATTGAAAAATTTGGTTCGGATAAAATCAATTTTTGAACTATTCCTTCCATTTCCAAAAAAAAAAAAAAAATAAGATTTTATTTTGTAAACATATATATCTAATTTCTATTATATTATGATAAAAATAATTTCTTAATAGTAATTTAACATGAAAATTAACTGTACTGAATTTGGACCATGTTAGTCTATTTTTATATATAAGTGTTCTCATAAAAAGTTAGTCATTATGAGTCATGACAAGAAAAACAAATTTTTTATATTTTTTTTCTCGTTAAAATGAGCCTCAAAAATAATTTAACATAAAAATTAATTTGTACTAAATATGGATCACGTGAATCAAATTTTTGGACACCAACAACGACAACACCATTTAATATATTTCTAATTTTTCCTGATTTCTCGTCAAAGTAAATGAAGAAAATAATGTAACTTTACTATCTCGTTGTGCTACTATTGAGTGCAAAAAGAAAATACCATCACACGGTTGTATTTTAAGGTAGTAAGTGACTTTCAAAAAGTTGCATGATGACGAGCCCCATGTGTCGTTCAAGGTTTAGTATTTTTGAAATTCATATCGATTTTTCGTTAGAGATGACATCATTGTCTCAAATCCAGCATCGAATTATTGATCGATGAGTTACCTGTGCAATGGAGAATTGAAATTTCTTCATTCTGTTGGGAAAACATTTCCTATTATCAGTTCTACTCTATACCCTGAAATAAGCCGATAAGATTTACTCTTTTTTTTTTCTTTGTCTTGTGGTCTTCTTACTCTTACTCTTTTCTAAGAGTGGAAGAAGTAAAACAGAATATACCGCACACAGGTAATGAAATACACAAGTAAAAAAAAAAATGGTTCTCGTTTGTCCTCTTGATAATGTTAGAAGTAGATTTCAAAAAATTTCAAGTTTTTTTTTCTTTTTTTTCAAAGATTTCAGCTTGTAATTCTCTGATCGGACCCATGACTCATTTTTCTGAAGCCTTAGAAATAAAAGTAACATTATTATTATAGTATCTATCATGACTTACTGGTGTTGGTCTCAGCGGTCAGCCGCGTTTTAAAATCCATTTAACAAATTCGAAGTTCAAATTTAAGACTGTGGTCGCTGCTTATATGGTTTTCTAAAAATCTCGAAGAGAGCAAGAGCGAGTTTAAAATTCAAGACTTTCAAATTGTATTCCAAAATTACAATTTTAATACAATTCTACATTCACATATTGGGGTTCTGCTTTTTCAAATATTGTTTATTTATAAATCGTATTTAAAGTCGTTTATTACTTTCTAAGAACATCGGCGTTGACGATGACGGTACGCGCGGTTGTCACGATATTTATTTGAGAAGAAGAGAAATCTCTTAGTCTCCTGCTTGCTTGTATATCCTCATATATGTGCATATACATGCCTACATACATACATACCTACATACGTATATGCACATATACATGCGTGTACCTAGATACAATAAATGCTTTTTTTTTTTAATGTAGGTTTATATACATATACATATATATATATATATATACGTATGTATATGCATATATGCATTCGTCTGTCTTTTCGAATGCTAGTCTGACTGGCGACGACAGCAACAGCAATAGCAACAGCAGCAGCAGCAGCAGCAGAAAACATGTGATTTTAATTTATAAAAATTTCAAAACCTTAGAAAGAAAGAAAACAAAATTAGCTAAATTTAAATTGTTGTCAATTTTAAATATTTTTAAGATCTATTTTAAATACAACAGCCGTGCATGCACAAAAAAAAAAGTCAAAAATTACAAAGCAAACAAAAAAATAAAAACAAAATAGATAAATAAGAAAAGAAATGTATACGCGATTGTATGCTTCTCTACGTATATACATACAAACATACATACATACATACATACATACAAACATACATACAAACATACATACATACATACAAATATACATACATTCATACATGCATGCATACATACATACATACATACATTTTAAATAAGCAAACTATCGCAAGCTGATAGATAAATTAAAGAATGAATAACAAAACAGAAACATACATTCATTCATACATTCATGCAAACACAACGTGCAAACAAGTTTTGCATCTTTATTTTGCAGCGTAAGGAAGCCTTAAGTGCATATGCGAGTGCTGTATGTGTGTTTGCATGTGTGCATGCGTCCGTGCGTGCGTGAGTGCGTGCGTGCGTGCGTACGTGCGTACGTACGTACGTATTCGTAAGTGTATTTGTTTCCATGTGTATACTCATGAATCGAGAATGGAGAAATAAATGAGGAAGCTCCAGGTAGCTGAAGTCGACTCTTAATCATCCCACACCATCATTATAAATAACGAATATTGCTTGAGAGAGTATTTTTGTTGCTGCCTTCAATTAGTTTAGCTAACTAAAGACGAGTATAATAAATCATCGATACTTCAAATTGTACACCCGACCCGAACAATATCTAGCCAGCATAAACATTCGGTTTCAAACAGAATTCTTCGTTTTTTTTTCTTTTCTTCTCTCTCCCTCTCTTTCTCTCTCTCCCTGTACCTATTCGAACCTTACGAAACTAATGACAAACTTAATCTGTCCTTGCTTAGGTGACTGGATCGATGATCGATCTGAAAAAGACTTAATAAATCTATGCTATCATACGCGTATTCCCCGTTCCTCCTGATACAAGTGTAAATTTGTTTAATTTCTTTTTTTCTTTTTCAATATTTTTAGTTTTATTTGTTTTATGCAAAAAGGTATAAATTTATATAAAAAAGAAAAAAAAATTACTATCGTAACTAACTGAACAAAATTTTTGCTACGTGGACGGACGTAAGGGCAAACAAAGTATTCGCCTAAAAAGGAAACGTTAACGCGTGTGAGTTACATGTAAATATTTTATTAACCAAGAAAGTTGTGGTATTTCACAAGCGGAAACCGTCTATGTACTTGCAATAGGTATTTACATGCATAACCATTTACTTATATGAATACATACATGTATATACGTACAAAAAAGTAGTTGCGGATATCCGGTCATAAACACAATATACATACACGTATTTACAAAAGAAAAAAAAAAAAAATAAATAAAAAATAAAAAACAAAAAAAATATTCATTCTTCCCCGCATATGTATATATACGTATCTAGATATGTATACGGCAACATACATGCGTGTATATTTTTGTGCATGCATATACATATGTAAGTATATATGTATGTATGTATGTACGTTTGTACATTTGTATGATACGCCTTTGTCTGTTTATAGTTTTAGTTAGCAGATTATATATGATCTACGTGCGTGCGTATGTATATATATATATGTACATATATACATATATATATGAATACGAATAAGGTGTACACACATAAAAGGTAACCCCCACGTAAAAGAAAAAATTAAATAAAAATTCAATTAAATACATTTTTATGCCTTTTAGAAAAGCATCTTAAGTTGCTTTTTACATTTTTAATTAGTTGAGTTATTCGATTTCACTTAATGGCCCTTACTTTAACACACAATAAACGCCAGTGATTATTATCTTTAGGCTCTTAAAACATCGAATCCCATCTAGAAATGCGTTAACTGAATTCATAAAAACAAATTTCGATAAATTTATATTTATTTACACGATACACACACGATACACACAAGATACACGATATTGAAAGCAAGAAAAAGCGATTAATTGTGAATTTAAATCTACATAAAGATAGATGTAGATGTAGAAAATGTAAAGTTTTGTCAAGTATAATAATAGATTTGTTTTTTGTTTTAACGGTTTGGAGAAGAGGACTCGGCCCATTAGAAATTTCAGAAATCTAATTCATTAGCATGAATTAATCTATTAAGACTTGGTTTTACTATCGATCGAAGACAATGCCCTATAAAAAAGACTTTTTCTTTTTTTTAAATCACAAATCTTGAGATTCTTACTGGTGAATTGGTGTTGGTGTACCCATGATTCGCGATTAATCATAAAAAAATCATATTTTGATATTTTTTTTTTCAGGACATTTAAAGACAAAAACAATTATCGATTGAACTAACTATGTTGTGTCAAGTTCTTGCATGCAACAACTCTAACGGAAATCATGAGTAGATATGATACACATATGAAGTGAAAGCTCTTCATATTTCTTTCGATATTTTAAGATTAGTTTCAATGAAGTGTTCTTTCTCCGTCGTTATAAAAATGAAAATAATTATTTTTTTTTTGTTTTCAAAAAAAGGTAGATGTTGGGCTTCGGACGGTGCACACAAACAAAATGTTCCGTGCTTAGATATAGTTGACATAAGCATTTCCAAGCTTATGTTCGTACGTTTCAAATTTTCATTTTTTTTTTTTTTTTTTTTTTTTTTCAAACTTCCTAGAGTTCTCTGGAGTAATAAAAGCTATCTTCAGCTTTCGAATCTAAAAGAATTAAAATCTAAGCAAAAATTTTAGTCAAGTGTTAAGAACAAACTTAAAAAAGTATTTATTGGTAAAAAAAAAACGGAAACTTTATTATCATCAAAATATTCCATCACAGATCCATCGTGTAATCGTAATATGGAAAAAATTCATTCATTCACTATAAAAATTTATAAATTTTAAGATTTTAAAAACGATTGTGAATATATATGTGTATATATATGTACACGTTCAAGCAATCTCATGTACTTTTGTATATGAAAGCTGGGTAGAGATGTCCGTGTGACTCTAAATATGTTTAAGAAAAAATTAAAAATAAAAATAAGCTCACGATCAATTGATTATAATTTAAAATCTTTAAAAATAATAATCCACAGCATACTGCTGGTGTATATAGAAAACTGAGAAAAAAGATTAATAAAGAAAAAAAAAAAGAAAATCAACAAGAAATAACAAAACGCAACACACAATACACCCACATTTTGTAACATCATATCCGGCACTCAGGAAAAAAAAAAAAAAAAAAGCACATACAGTACAAATTGTCCATCCCATTCAAAAGCAATGTATACACCAAACCATTCATATATCTATATGCGAATATATATTTTTATGAGAATAACAACAACAACAACAACAACTAGCATACATTAGTTCGTTCATTTGTGCCCGAAATTAGATTAAAATTCTCAAAATAAAAAATTTTCACGTAATAACACACAGAGCCAAATACACTTCAATTTACATATCACAACACAAATAAAGGAAAAATAATTGCATTTGTATTTAGAATGATCATCTTCCTTCTAACTTTGAAGCCCAACTTATCCAGTATCCAGCATCCTCTAGCAAACAATTATAGTAAAATCAATATCGAAACAAATTTTAGCATCTCTTTGTGTCGATTTGCTTAAATTAAGGCAATCAATGCTTTTTTATACCTCTTAACCTCTCTTTACTGTTGATTTAGCATTAAATATAGATATAGATATGGATTTGGAGAGAGATGTACAACATATAACTCTTATATACTTGGGAATAATAATATAACCAATATCAGTAAAATGGGGAGGAGAGGCGGGAAGGGAGGACATACTCTTTCTTTCTTAGAATGTTTGTAAAATCCGGTGAAAGTAGCTTCCTGAGATATTCTTGATCAGCGTCCAATTCTGAAGCAATCGTAGCCTGTCTAGCCTATCTATCTGTGTGAATGTGTGGTGTTATTGACATTCTTATGATTGTAAAAATTAAGATATCAACCTGAAATTTAGGAAAGGAAAAATTGGAAATTTAGTGCACGGAAGTTTAGTATTGAAAATGAATTAAAATCGCCCTTAAGGCAGGCTCTACAGTAAAGTAAAACGTAAAGTGTGTAAATTTTTATATTTTTGCTTAAAAACTAAATTTATTTTACAAAAGATTCTACTAATCATGTTCAATAAACGCCCATCAACCATGCCCATCCAACCACATAATGGTATAGTTTTCATTTTTTTTACTGAGACACAGAATGTAGATAATTATTTGATACATTCTCTACACGTGATGTATTTATTTGTGATATGATAAAATGTGAATTTTGTTAGGTACACAGGATTCGGCCTCGCATCCGAAAAATAATTTTGGTATTTGTTTTAAAATGATCCGAAAAAATGAAATGAGATTAATCTCACGAATGTGTAATGGTTGATGACGATTTTTTTATACCCAATGTTCGATGACGACGATTATCTTATGAACAGCCAGGATAAGCATGCAGATCAAATTGCTTCGAAATTTAATGATTTTTGAATGAAATGAATTTTTGGAAAATCCACACTGTGGATTTGAGTAAAAATTTTTTTTGTAATTTTTAACATCAGTGTGCAATTCCAGAATCTTCAATCTGCTGTGCCCAGCCTGCCCTACCCTCTCCTGTCCTACATATTATTCATATATTCTTGCTTCTCTTCTTTTCTTGAAGATTTTATCCGATCGTAGATAGAATTCTAGAATTCTAGAATAGATAGAATTCTAGAATAAATATATATATACATATATATATATACATATACATATATATACATATATATATATATATATATATATATATATATATATATATATATATATATATGCGTGTGTGTGTGTTAATTATGAATTATAAAAATTTTCATTTTCTACCATTTTGCAAAAGGTTAAAATGTGCAAAATCTAGATTCTAGAATTCTAGAATTGAATCGAGATTGAATCTAGATAGGATCTAGATTCTAGATTCTAGAATATATATATATATATATACACACACACACGTGAACGTTAAAAATTTCAAGAAACTATACATAGAAATAAAACGGTAGGTGGTAATGTTTTTCTAACAATTAATTATGATTTCGAATAAATATTCGGATTGGACATATTTCTCGTGGGGCAATAGTTAGAGTATCATATTTTAAACATTACATATATACGATGAGTGCTATATTATATTAGTTTGGGGAAAAAGAAATCCATTATTTTCCAATTCGAAATGTTAAATAAAGTCCTGAAGTTTATATAAGATTGGATGGATTTCTTTTTCCCCAACCTAATATAACAGATCGACAGATTAAATGAATATTAAATGAATAAAACAATTGGATTTAAAACTGAACTCTTATGACATTCGCGTCATTTCCTCGCGCATTACAATAAAAATGAATCCTCTTTTCATTCATTTCTGCGAATTTTTTTTTAAACTCTTAATTATATATGTGTTTGTCTGGCTTCCCCCAATCGAAACAGACGTACTTTCCTTCCATGATTTAGCGTTCGTTACCTTTGTTTTTTTTTTTTTTTTTGCCATATTGCCTATAGAGATGTACGTACTACGGGTCCTGATCTATAAACTCGAAAACAATCACGAGCAAAATTATGCTGATAACGAGAATCTCATGGCTGCGTGCTAATGGGTTAGTAACGAGCATAACGGCCTTTCTAACTTCAATAGAATATTAATAATGTTTACATATTGGAGACTGGTAAATGGTATATCTTTCAGATAGTATCCCTGAATAAATGTTTGTCTTTTCGAAAAGAATGTGTTCGTTCACTTAAAGAGAGAATTCACAGTGTTGAATAGATTTCTAAATTTGTGCGATCTCCAAAATTTTGTTCCACAAAAAGTGTTTTTTCTGAGCCTCCGACCATGTGTATGTGCATTTGCACATAAACTAAATAATTTTAATTATTTTTTTTTTTTTTGATAATTTTAAATTTATTTAACTTTTTTTTTTTTTTTTTTGCTTTTTATTTCAGGAAGCGATTGTTCCCATTTTAACGTTGGCCGCGCGTGAAAAGAACAGGGACATAAAGAAAATATTTCCAACTGTATTGATTATATATATATATATATATTTCTGAGGTTTCGGTTGTGTTGTGTGTATTAGAAGGAGAAGAATGACGGAAACTAGTAGTCCCTGGAAAAACGTTCGAGGGGATTGAAGTTTCCATATTAAAAAATTTGCTCAATACTACATGGATCGCAGAAATGGCGGCGATCCTTTGGCGCCACCTCGGCCCCCTAAATTACTACCTCGAGTTCATCGTCCTAGGGCTCCAGAGCCAGCGATGTTGAGTGAATCAACAACAGCAACAGTAACATCAATCATATATACAAGAACAACAGCAGCAGATTCTGCTACATTAGACAACACACCTCAATGTACAAATGAAACACAATTAAGTAGGAATAATAATAAAAACAATTTGAGTCAAGAGCAACAACGGAATCATAATAGTATTAATAGTACATCATCGACTGAATTAGCACTACCACCAACAGCAGTAGCAAGTAAAGCAACGGCAACGGCAACGGCTACAATAGCAACGTCATCATTACCACTTGATAATAGCATTAAATATAATAATAATAATAATACGGATAGTAGACATAGTTACAATAGCAACACATATAATATTAGTAACGTTGAGCCAACGCCATCGCTACCACTACAGCATCAACTGGATGATTATCAAATTCATCATTTAACCTTCCTGCCTCAACGACCGCCTAGCTTGAGTAGGAATAATAGTCACGTCAGTTCGTCGTCATCTACATCGTTAAATACAGTTAGCAGCTCCTTTACGCGCAGAAGACCACCACCGTTATTGGTTCCCGAGACGACGACGGTCCCATTGCTTACTATTACTGGAAATAGTAGCAGCAATAGTAACTTTCTTAGTCATTTCCATAGTGTTGAACCAGTACCTACTTCACCAGTCACGCTGGCGCAACCTCGACCGGAATCCGAACGGCTCGCTAATGAGTATGTGGATACGCCTTTGCGCACAGCGCAACAGTTGCAAACTGCGTCACGCACCCAACATCCGGCTGGCGAACATAACAATGGTCAAACAACGACACACCATTTGTTACTGTTACCGCAACGGGAATTGCGACAACAACAACAACAACATCAACATCAACATTCGAACCGTCTGGCGGAAACTGCAGGTTCAGTTAACGTTTCGACGGGAATCGATGGAACGGATGGATTCCTACATTCGCATCAGCAATACAATATACACAAAGCACCAGTGCATTTGTCGCCGAGCGCGACAATGAGGCCGGGTAAAACATCACCAACAAATCTTACAACACCCGCCATTCAATCAATTACTCAGCCAATCACAAAACAACCCGCCTCGTCAACCAATTACAATAACACGTGCAAATTTGCAAAAGAACTTCCAGCATTAGATGATTTACTCGACTTACATAATATTGCTACGGGTATCTCAACACCACAAGGCATTGTATCGGCTGTCAGTGGGGCGAGTCCATTAGGCGCACCTATTATCATTGCTGGGAATGGCAGTGAAGGTCCATCTTCACTTAATCCCATTACATGCCCGCAATGTGATCGCTGTCGATGTGAGCAATGTCAAAGTCCACGCCCTCTACCACAGACTTGGGTTTGCAATAAAACATGTCTCTGCAGTGCAGAATCAATCATTGACTATGCATCATGTCTATGCTGTGCAAAAGCACTTTTCTATCATTGTGCCCGTGACAATGATATGGACTGCGACGATGGCTCTGGTACACCTTGCGTGGACAATCCGTGCTCTTGTGGCCCTTATAAGAGATCGCAACGATGGGGTTGGTTGGGCGCATTATCGCTTGTATTACCGTGTCTATGGTGTTACTGGCCAATGCGTGGCTGTGCAACTGTTGGCGAAAAGTGCTATGGTCGATTTGCAAGACGAGGATGTCGGTGCCAACAAATCGGTTCAGCATCAAGTATGCTACCCATCGCGTCGCCTCTTTCAGTTAATGGTAACAATGTTTTGATACTAAGCAATGCGGTCAACATGCAAGCAAACAACAATGCCACCTCAAAGTCTGTCGATCACCATAGTGACTGCAATGCTAACGCAAGTCGAATTTTACGTAAAGGTGATCTAACACCAGAAAAGCGTTTACTCGACTCCAGTGTCGAGTATTAACGTCGTCAAATCCAAGGCTACTCACGTATGGCAGCATTTACGTGTTACACATGCTATAGAATTACCCGCTCAACTTAGAAACGTTGTGTCTACGAAGAGCATGTCATTATCAAAAACAAAGGCTCGACAACAATATTTCTTGCATTATCACAATCAGAAAAATTTCATTTTTTCAAACAAGCATATAATTTTATTATTATTTTCTAAATAATAATAAGAAGAAGAGCGCAAAACATGATGATGGTGATAAGGGAAAAGAGAAACATGTACATCTCTCTGAGTGATCAGAGCGATACAAGTAGTAAACAAAAAAGGGTGATATGAACTTGAAAATATTACTTGAAACTGGCAGCAGTACCAATAACAGCAGCAGCACCAGCAGCAGCAGCACTATTCTGTTAAAAACGACGAAGACGACGCATAAGGGTATTAAGATAAACGAATGGTGATGAAAAAAAAAGAATGAGCAGCAACTAAGAAGAAGGTCAAACAGAGAGAATAGAGAGGATGTATGGGGCTGAAACAACGGGCAATGGGGCAGCGATCTGATAAAAAAAAAACAAGCCATACATCGGCGCCGCGCCTTTAAGCAAAAACATAAACGATCGCAAACATTTATTACTAAAAACACTGAATACTGAAATTATAACAACAGCAAAACCATTTCAAGTACATTAAAACTATAAATGTTATATAAATATAATTAATTAATATTATTAAATATTATTATGTGTATATGGATTAAAAAAAAAAAAAAGCAAAACAAACACGAAACATGCATACATACATACATACATACATACATACATTAAATAAAATAACCAAAGACTGCAAACAGATAATTATTAATAAATAATTAAAAATGTTATTTTTAAAAATAAAGATGAAAGCAAAAAAAGAGGAAAAACAACAACAAAAGTAGAGCAACAGAATTAATATTTTTTTTATTTTTTATCTTTTTTTTTTTCAAATTTCTATACTTATTTTGAGTTGTGCTAAATTCCTAATTTTTTTTTTCTTTTTTTTTTATTTAATTCTTTTTCCATTTTGTTTCTTTTTATTTACAAAAAAAAAAAAAAAAAAAGTTTTTTTCATTTGTTCACTATCTAAGTCAAAAGTTATAGCCGTTAAAGAGAATTAACAATTATTATTATTATTATTATTATGATTATTATTATTATGATTATTATTTTAATTCTTATTTTAATGATTATTAAACTTATGATTATTGATTATATGATGATTGTTGTTTTTTAACAATTTAAGTAAGTTTAAAATTTCACATGATTCCATATTATTTTCCATAATAACTACAGCCGATAAATATTTTGTCATTAATATTTTTAATAACATCAACAAATTAATAATAAATGTTTAATGAACAAAAGTAATAAATAAAATAAAATAATAATGAAAAAAAAAAAAATATACAAATAATATAAAAAAAAAAAACAAAAAAAAAATACATGTACGACTATTACAATTTTCTACTTGAAAAAAAATACTTCCGATGAATAAAACATGTAAATTCATGTGGCTTAGATGATTGAAGATATCCATTGCTAGAGCTTTCATATCGTACGTACGTACACACATTTATGCAACAAAATTATAATTTTTATGTGTGATCTTCTTTCCCTCCCATTCCTTACTTATGTCTTAATAACTGGATCTATAACGTTTGTTATAGCGAAGCCTAATGCCTTGAGATGTA
The DNA here is from genome assembly GCA_000671755.1 of Glossina brevipalpis. Lineage (NCBI taxonomy): Eukaryota > Metazoa > Arthropoda > Insecta > Diptera > Glossinidae > Glossina > Glossina brevipalpis. Next base: position 91,424 of record KK351250.1, read on the forward strand.
TGTGAATGATTACTGGTCGTCGTCGTCGTCATCTGTCATCAGGTACACTCGTAAATAGCTTTCTCCTAAAGGTATGAATGAGAATAGACAATCTGAGAAGTATCGAAGGCATCCGTCTATCCATACATGTTGCCCATTACTTTTAGATTAAACCAGGATATACTGGTAATGTGGGACAGATATATTGATCAATTTCTATCCATTTTCGAAAGAGTTAACCATTGACAAACTTTAGGAATAAAAATGGATAGAATATGGCCACTATTCTTTTTTTTTTTTTTTTTTTTTTTAAAATTATTATTATTCGATTGCATCGTGAAGAAGATTTACTTAGACCCGTATCTCAATCTTTTTTTCTTGATTATGACTGTAACGAATTTGTCATTCCTCTCTATGTAAAGGCGACAATTGAATAGAAACTTCAGTTGGTTTATAGAGCTTCACTTGATTCGATTAATTTTCATAAATCCATTTACTCCTTGTGCGAAATCAGCCAGGATCTAAAACGCATAAATAGACTCGAAAAATATAAAATCGGTCATAACTTAACTTAAAATAAACGCGCGTACTTACGATACACACAAATCCATATGATTTTAAACAATAGAATGAAATGAACACGTTCAGGCCCCGGGGAGGCAAATCTTAGACACTTATATAAGCGACGCAGTAATACCGTGCAAAGCAGATGCAAGTAACTTTTATAAAATAAAGTTTTTGTTGATCTTTGATCTTTGTCGCTTTTGCGGTCAATTTCGTAACCTGGCACCTAAAACATGTTGGTGTCTCGAACTCTTCATCTCTGCCTAGAGAGAAGTAAGTAAATGGTGGTCGTCCTTCGAGACGCGAATTATGTTTAACATAACTTATATGATGTATAATGACTTCAGAATATAAGCTTCGTAATCGAATAATTTTAAATGAAATTTTAAATGAAATTATCTAACTGTCAACGCAACGTCCATCATGATGTTTGCTGATTAATCAATCAATCATGTATTTGTTGTTTTATATTACGCGATTTAATCGAAAGAAGATTCATTCGTTATTTTGCCCGCCCACCCACTAATTGGCAGCTAATCAGGATCAGTTTGAAGACTAATAAAGTTTTTCTGTTTTTTTTTTTTTACAGCTTTGAAGTGTTTTTGGTTAAAGGTGTTTTTTTTTTTGCTTTTAAAAGCCTATGAAATATTTTTTTTTTTTTTTTTTTTTTTTTTACTCTAGTAGGGGGCGTGTGATTGCGGGATTATTTGTGTGATAATCGTTATTTCCCGCAAACTGTTACGTATTTTCAGGTTTTACATTTGTGGGTATGTGTGTGTGTGTGTGTGTGTACGTACCTAAAGGTAAATAAAGATTCAATTGTGAACTCTTGTGCATATATTTGCACATCGCGTCATATACCCAAAAAGTAATTCTTATTGTGTTGCTTTTTACCCTAAAAAAAGATTTCATTTGTCCGTCATCGTTCGTTCGTATTTGTGTGTGTGTGTACGATATAAACATACAAGCTGCCAGTTCACTATCAATCAAAGGCCGGAAGCAGCTGCTTTAGTTTATTTTATTTATTTTTCTTATCCTATGCTCTTGGTTTCCTAGCCATGTATGCATGCATATGCGTGTGTGTTTATTTGTGTGTTCATTCGATTGGTGGTTATTGTTGACTAAAACCAGAAAAAGCGAAAATCACATCAGTTGAAACGACACAACGTATTGTACAAAAAAAAAAAAAAAAAAAACGATGTTCAAAATAATGTTCAATGTATATAGGTTTCGTATGGACATAAATATGTATATATATATTTCTAAACGAATTCATATACATATATGTCAATGATTTTGCTGATATTGCTCTTTGAGTTAAAGCTATTGCTGTTGTTGCCGCCGCTACTGTGCATGTATGCATATGTATAGTGCTGCTGCTGCTGCTGCTGCTGCTAATGTTGCTGTTGTTGTTGTTGTTACTCTATTCAGTACAACACAACATACTATTATTAATTATACTTATCGCCGAACCTTACGAATACACTAAATTTATCATATTATTTGTAAACTTAAAAGAAATCTTTGCAAGAATCTCCCATAAAAAGTCTCTTTTTTTGTTTGCGAAGGCAAAATGAGAAAACCTGCTTGTATCAGAATCAATCGATTTAATTTTTAATTAACTTTAAATGCTTTATAGAAAGAAAACAAAAACTCCCAATATGCATATATATATATACCCCTATATATATATATATATATATATATATCATACGGAAGTTTAGTCTTTGAAGGATTATCAAGAAAAAGCAGAACCCTTTTCCCGGGATATATATTTGTTATTGCTTTGCCGGCCTATAGAAATCATTTTTTTTTTTTTTTTTTTTTTTTTTTTCATACAAAGCCATCAGGTAACGATTTCGTTACTGCTTCCTTTCGAGATCATGATGATGATGATGATTAATTTTTTTAAAATTCATTTTCCCAATTCGCTTTTGTTTTAAGTACTCAATCAACACCATTTCGCGTTCAATTTCATATTTTATTTTTTCTTAAAAAAAAATTCCACTACGGTTTACGTCACACTGGCATCGGCATTTTCATGCACTTTCAATCTCTCATTGGTGATTTGCCTCCATTTGATTTATTTCTTCTTCATCATGCTCCTCTCTTTTAGTAATCCTAGATTTTTAACTAAGAACGAACTCAATTTTGCTGTCGTTGCAAATACCAATTAATTGCTCATATAATGATGATGATTAGACGTAATGCTCTAAGATCAAGTTAAAGAGAAAAAAAAGAAGGTATATTCTCACCTATTGATATACCAAGCATCTATTTAATTTGACTTTCAAGTCAAATCCCAAAAAACCTATCATCATTAAAGAGTTAAGACTTTTTCACGCCCTGAGAATGATCATAGAAAAGTCATAAGCAAGGATTTTTTTTCCCATATATTTTCCGTTTATGAATCTGTTTTTGAATGGAATGAATGGATCAAGTCGATAAGATTTGTAAATAGTTCCACAGAAGTGTATAAACATTTCCAAGAGTTTGTCTTAATCAAATTTGAGAATATTAACTATGGAAAAATTGAGGCGGACATGATTGCGCAGACCTGTCAAGATTCTTATGCAAATTAAGAATATGATTGTGAAACCTCGCTATAATATATATAGTCTAGTCTGCGAAGCTTATTCTAAGTTGTTACAAAAGGAATACATAGTTGGATTAGAGTACCACGATTTATTTTTTTTGTAGAATTCTTTATTACTAATGTGTCATATATGTACGTTCGCATACTGCACTCAAGTGGATGGGTGCCCAAGATTCGTTTTAAGACGATTGTAGTTTTTTTTTTCTTTTTTTTTTTTTTCCTAAAAATAAATATTTTTTTTCTATTTATTTATTTTAACTTAAAACCACTCATTGAAAAGCTAACAAATATTTTTGATCTTAAAGGTGATGACTATCCACCATTCGCCCTCTTTGGTTGAAATATTGCAATTATGTGTATATATGCGCGTCTGTTTAAATGTGAAATGAATCGGTAGAAAAATCATTTGGCGTTTAAAAATCTTCGAAACAGATGTCCATACATTCGTATGTAGTCATAAAACACTATCCTCCGAATTTTTGCTACCAGTTAGCACGAACGGTTTAACACTTATTTTATTGCGCTACAAGATAGAAGATTTCATTCATCATGTCATCATAGTAAATCTGGTCCATTTTCTATCCTAAAATGAATTCTTTTCATCGAAATACTTTAATTTTTTGCGTGAAACGGAAAATGATTATTGCAACACGATTATATAGAAAAGCAATCGGATGGATGGACAGACATACGAATGTGCAAGCGTATATGGAAAGAATATATATATATATATATATATATATATACACTTTATGTGTCGATTCGAATACTCGATTATATCGGGTGGGCTTCGTCGATCCTTTCCATTTTTGTACCATGGTAGATACTAGAGTATAGCTTGCTTAATAAATGTAGAAGTTTTTATAAATCTTTTAATGAGTATAATAAGCAAAAAAATCCAAATTCTTTTTTCATAAAAGTAACTTTGAAATGATTTGGCCCATTTTCAATACCAACCTGTAGGCAATAATTTCTAATCTTTCTGCCAAACTTAAAGCTGATATCTTCATTTTTTCATTTTTACCAATCACATTGTATAGACGGACATACGGACATAAATGCTTAAATCGAATCTAAATTTAATACTGACTGAGAATATATATGTATACATTTTGTTTGGGAACTTTGAAACTTCCTCCTGGGCATTACAAATAAAATGACCAAATGGATCCATCCCTCCGTGATGGGTATAAAAAAAAAAACAAAAAACAAAAACATTCGCGCATATATTTAACAATATATAATAATATATACATAATATATATATATATATATATAACAAGTCAGGAAACTTTACGCCCATTAGACAATATGGGCAGATTTGGCGAATATATATATATGTAATATATATATATACAGGCAACCCTCCTACAACGCCGTTTCGCTACAACGCGTTTCGCAAATTGCGGAAAATTTCCTATAACGCGGTACTCCTACAACGCGAGTTTCAAGAATTTTTTAAAATAATATTCTAAAAACTTTATTTAAAAAATTGTGAGATCTAGCCTCTTTGATTTTTACACTACATATTTTAATTTTACAAGAAAGATCGCCTATCTGCATGTGTATTGTCTCTTTATAGCATGGCTAGAATTTAATCGACAGCAAAGTTACAACGCAATTTTTTTCAAACACACACATTCTTTTTTAAAACGACGAAATAAATGAAGCAGATTTAGTGGCAATAACAAATGGAGCATTATTGACTGAAGATAGCTCTGACGATCTTTCCAATGCCAAAATTGAGAACTTTTCACTAAAAAGTGTGGAGAAAATTTTAAATCTGGCGAATGAGTTGGAAGAGCATGTTTTGGAAAACGATCCTCTAAGGGATAGAGCAGAAAGGTTCAAAAGAAATTTCAAAAATAATTTATCCGCCTACCAGGAAATCTATATAGATTTACGAAATAAGAGAAAACAGACTTCAATAAAAGATTTTTTTAAAACCAGTAATCGCTGAAAATAATCAGTCTGATAGTGGGTCAAACTCGGAATTTGAATTAGGACAGATATATGAGCAAAACGTTTGAAACACACTCAAAGTATAGGAAGTGATGTAGAGGAGGGAGATTTTAGAAGCTTGTGATTTGAATTTTCGTTTAATTTATTGTTAAGTAGAGTTGAAATTGCGTTTTTATTTTGTTTGTTTTTCCAGATTTTATTTTATTTTGCGCTGCTAAAATAAATGAATTCATTTGTGTTGTTTTGATGAAATGGATAAATAGAAAAATATCTCAAATAAAAACGATTTTTTTTTTCGATTAGGAATGTATCCCCCCTTTTTGCACTGGTTTTAAGTCTCCTACAACGCGATTTCCTATAACGCGGAATTTTTCAGGAACTTATTGACCGCGTTATAGGAGGGTTACCTGTATATATATATATATATATATATATATATATTTCTTTAATAAAGTGTAATGAGTATAAAGAATTTTTTTGTATTATTATTTAATTATGTTTCACGGAGAAAGCGTTCAAATTACTGGGTTTGAGTTTTTCATTAATAAGTTGCTTCTGATGCGTATATCAGTAACACAAAAGTAGTGTATGCCTATCATGATTGTGGTGATTATACAAATTAATTAAATCTTTGGCGTTTACTGTAAATTGAAATTCTTTTCAGAGGTAGTTCTCGAAATAAACTGTAAAGCTGTAAAATATATAAAAAGCAAGAGACTACGAGCAACCCACTCGCTGATATCAAATATTATTCTTCCCTCTGAAAAGAAAAAAAAACAAAAATGTACAAAAATATGCAAAGAACTGCAAACGAACACTCATATATAGCTTTCTTTAATTGTTTATTTCATTATTACTTTTTTTTGGTCAATCTATTAGTGGTTTGATATTAAAGAGAAGAAGAAGAACAACAAATCACGAAAGCGGTTAATTTAACAGATTGAAAACGTAATGATAATTATAATTAATGGTGATGTTAACTTATCGCAATATCTCTGTTGATGGCTGAATTATAACTCAGGCTATATCATCCCGATTTCGTCATCTGAAAGATATATGAGAGATTGTTTATCAATGATTCCTCTCTTTCCTTTTTTTTGAATATAATTTATATTTTTTAAATTTAGTAATAAAATAACAGATATTAGTTTTGTAGTTCATTGAAATTAATCGTCTTTCCACTTTCCGTTTTAACTCATTTGTAGGGTGAATAGCTTGTCTCTTCTATAAGTCACACAATATGTCTTGAACAAAACCAATATTTTACATCTCGACACTTGATTATCAAATCAATGGTAGTCTTGATTTCTTTCTGTTACGTACAAGGGTATCCAATTATTCTCTCTATTCTATAATGTATATTAAATGCATTCATTCTAATTAGGAAACTTCCCCTTAGCTTGGTTCAATAAATCTTGTTTACCCACCAAAATTCATTTCATTTCATCATCAAAACAATACTTTACGCGTATAGAACGTAAAGAATAATTTTCGACATTTACACCAGTGGTACGTCAAAAAAAATGAAAAAAAAAGGAAAATTTGATCGTTCATAATATTATGCGGGCGTGGCCGATTTTCGAACATGAATAGTGGGATCCTCTATAAAATAAATTTTGAGAATTTCAGTCCTCTATCGTTTACAATTTGTAATAAGAAAAATAAACAAAAATTTTCACTTGACGTTTTACTGTAGGCGTGTCATTAAATTGATTTGGCCCATTTTCAATGACGTGCATGAAAAAACTTTCAACATTTTAAAGTCGATTCTCGTAATTCTTGCGATCAGGTGAGTGTCGACGATAGAAATACACGGAAACAGACAGACAGGCAGACCGCTGAATAGGCATGGCTAGATTAATTCAAGATTTGATGCGGATCAGGAATATATACAGTTTGAATCTTCCTTTTGGGAATTGCAAACAGTGTAACAAAAAGCTGAATTTTCGTCGTTTTCGCGAACTCTTTTTGGTCCTCCAGGCCGTTCTTTGTCCTTGACATCAAAATCATGACTTTTAAAGTAGCGAAATGAAAAATGACAATTGCAATATGATGAACCCGCATCACCATAAGCTTCTATAAGCTTTGGATGGTTTTCGGTAGCAGTTTTCTTCAAATCATGAGGATTGAAAATGAATGTGTAGAAAATGAATGTGTAGAAAATGAATACGTAGAAAATGAATGTAGAAAATGCAATTTTAATCGTTCCATGATTAGCGGCTACATACTCTGATTAGTTCAATAAAACTAAATGGAAAATTATAGTTTCAGCTAGGAGAAGGTCAAAATTATTGAATTCAACCCTTATGTACATTGATATCTCCCGTTACTTAAAAACTTTTCCTTAAAGAATGTCTCAGGTAAAACTTTTGCAAACACCATCTATGTCATTCATCGTTAAACTTAGTTTGCGTCCATAGTTTAGATTATAGCGGAACAATTTATTCTCAAGTAAGACATAAGTTAATTTGGCGAAATTTCCTCGATGCAGTGCAATTTTTTTGTTAAGCAGTTTACCGTGACGTGAAGACGAGAAGAATGAACAGAAAACGCGACTCGAGAAAATAAAAATCACGCACAACGGTAAAAAAAGTTTCTTTTCAGCTCGTTGCGAATCTGTCAGAAGTATTCGAACGATTTATAAATTTTCGCAAAAACAAGAAAAAGATTCATTCTAAATTTGATTGAAAAAAGTCTGCAAAATCTCACACAGTACCAAGGCCTGGCTTTTAGACAAGAAATATCTTTTAAATAATTTTTTCGCGATTGAATCGTTCAACTGAATTGAATGATTGACCGTAAACGTGTTTCTTCTGAATAGCTTTTACAATGAAAATTATCTATAACTACCTATCTATCTATCTATCTATCTATCTATAAAACAACGAGAATATTTATCTGCTTTTATTGAATTTGCTTTCCTATCATAGGGAATCCGCCAAACGATAATTCGAGCACATTCGAATATCCGATCATGCTGAAATTTTGCACATCTCTCGATATGTCTGTTAATTTCAAATAACGGAAGCTACGAAACGGTCGATTATCTTATCTTTCTTAACAATTGCCCTGCTATGGCTATTAAATAAATAAGATCTTGGATATGCATAATACTCTGAATCCAATTTCATTGATTTCTTTTTTGGCCGTTCTAAGCTAATTGGGAAGAAATCTTATAATAAAATAATAAAAATGAGAAATCACAATAGAAATCAATAGAATGAAATCAAATAAAAGTAATAAACTAGAATATATACAAAATATATATATAAAATAATATATTTATATAAAAAAGAAAAACATTTTTTTTTAAATAAACTTCTATTTCGATAAAGTGAAAACTGTAAAGAAGTTTAGGGGACACTGATGCGTTATTATTACAACAAGCGTTTGCGTTGCTATTCCCAAATCTCCATTTAATTGAGCATTTTTGGTGTATTTAGCAGCGTAGAAAAGTAAAGCACTGCATACCGTTCAAAGCAGCTTTAAAAAATAAAATGTTTTAATTAAAGAGTTGATAGCCATAAGTGTAGCCGTATAGGATTAAATTGGACGCATCAGCTACAATGCACTGCTGCTGTTATAAAAAAGCAAATATTGTTGTTTATTTTTTTTTTTTGTTTTTTTTGGACAATTTTCCATAAACAATTCAAAAAAAGGTTTTCATTTTTTGACGTAAAAACAAAAAATGCAAAAAAAAAAATTAGAATAGAGCTCTTTTTTTATAACCACCACCGAAGGATGGGGAGTATATTCATTTTGTCATTTTGTTTGCAAAGTATATATAATATATATATATATATATATATATATATACATATATATATATTAATCAGCATCAAATTTAGAATCGATTTAACTGTGTCCGTCCGTCCGTCTGTGTAATATCTACGATATACATTCTCTTGACCGTAAAAATGGAAATATCGGCTTCAATTTTGGCAGAAGTACTTGCACGCTGGACGCTATTAAAAATGGTCCAAATCGTTCAAGGGGCATGCCCATAGTATAATAAGGGTAGACTAAGAATATCTCGGCTTTCGGAAATGTAAAAAAATTGGATTTCTTGTTCATTACTTATAAGTCATAGCAGATAGAATTATAAAAATTTGATTTGATAGCGCTAGCTACCCCGTAGTCTCTGTCCAAAAAGCAAAGGATCGGCCACGCCTACTCGATATAATAGAATATTAAAATTTAATTATTTTTTCTGAAAATATTTGTAATACTAGGAAAGATGTTTTGGAGACCATATTTAAATTATATATATTGATATGATCAATATGATATTCGGAATCCACCTCGCGATTTATCCGTCTGCGGATAAGTCTGTCCATCGATATGGCTGCTTAACTATCTAACACACCCAGAGACCCCATAAAGTATATGAACTCTTAATTAGAAACAATTTAAGTATTTCTTTGACCGTCCGTCCGTCCATCCGTCTATGTCATATCTGCAATAAACATTTTATTGACCACAAAAGTAAAGATGACTTAAAATTTGTTAGAAACATTGCAAGTTCTTGAACATGTACGTATATTGGTATTGAAAATGGGCTAAATTGGTCAATTGGTCATGCCTGCAGTATAATATAAAGTGGAAACATCTCTGCTTTTTGGATATTTTGCTTACTACTCACTAGACGATTACGCAATAAAAATTTCCACAATATTCCAAGAAAAATGAAAAAAAACCTGCCGCCACACCTTCTCAATATTATAGAAATTGAATTTTTCTTTTCTAAACTTTTCTTTAAGATTCCATCGCGCAGCTGAATATAATTTTATAACTTCTTTTAATGATACTTTCTTTATTTATTTCATATTTTATTTTTTGAATAGCGCGATCATGACTCTTGTCCTCCATCTGCTGCTGGCAGCCATTTTTTTCAGGATGTGCTTCAGGAAATTGACGTAATTAACGTAATTAACGTATGTTTCGTATAAAACTGTAAAAGTAATTTAGAAGATCACGGTGAAAAGAAACTAAGGAATCAATTACTGGACAGAGAGAGAGAGAGAGAGAGACAGAGAGAAAGAGAACGTAAACATGTATGCGTATGCTTGCACGTATAGTCATAGTTGTATATATGTATATAGTTTAACTTAAATAGGTGAAATGTGACATACGAAGAAAAGTGATGTGTGAATGTGAATATTTTATTCAATAAAATTGATAAAATTTAAAGCAAAAGATATTTAAGTAGCACCAAGCCAGTATGTCATGTGGCAAATGTCTCCAAATGAAATAAATATATAATATTACATTCTATTCATATACTCTTCTCATACATACATACATACATACACACATAAATATTTATTACTTAGAAACTGCAGGCAGAGAGAAACCACACGTACTACTTGCATTTGTGGTTTTTAGTCGGTGTTCTGCGAATTTAATGCAATTAACCTCAATGTGAATAGTAAACGCTTTAATTTAGTTTAATTAGTGCAGTTCTTTGTGTTGTTATATCGCGCCGTGTATATGCATCTTTGCGTGAACAGTTGTGTTTATAATGAACGCTTTTATACGTTCTATTCACAATTTTCTACCATTCTGTTGGTTTATCGAAAGAACGCATAAGCGAGATCAACCATCATCATCAACTTGGAACTTGGAATATTTTCAATTTAATTCAATTTTTAAAATCTTTATTCATTTATATCTCACCTGTTCTCGAAATGCACTCTCGGATCACTTCTGTTCTTTATCACTTCACTAAATAAATTTGAATATAATTAACATAATTATAAAATATAAGCAGAAAACTTGAATTTTATCAAAAAAAAAAAAAAAAAAAAAAAAAAAAAAAAAAACCATCACTTTTTTTACATGTAGGAGACCTGCTGGTGATCTGATCTAAATAATTGTTCATAAAATATTATATGTGTTTTTATATGTTGGGAAAACTTAACAATTTTACCGCTTCAATTCAGAAAATAGATACCATCTCATGTTGTCGTCCCGATGCAAATGCAATGCAAGTCAAGTTTCAGTATCCACAGTAGATGTCGAACGAAAGTTGTGTGCATACGCTTCGTCTAATTTAAATAAATTTTTCTTGTTAAGATGAACGAGCAGAACTTTCGCTGCCTTTAATAATAATAATAATAATAAACAATATTGTCTGCTTAATATTAAAAAAAATAAATAAATAAACATATAAAGAAACCACATAACCCAACACGCAGTTAATTAATTATTTTTCTCTGGATATACATGCATCGATAAATTTAAATTTAATACAAATATTAAAACAAAAGATTTAAATTGGGAAGTACCCGTAGCATAATTCATAAATTTTATTAAAACCTACTAAAATATTTGCTAGGAAACGAAAACGGGAAAATGATATTCGGCCGTACCGAATCTTTTATGCCCTCCTCCTCCTCCTCCTCGTCCATTGTCTTAGAAAAATAGTCGAAAAAAAAACTCAATTTCGATGCTCCATTATATTGGCCAGGCTAGTGAGAGATTTTTCTTTCTTTTTTTTTTCATTTTCGCAGAGCAAAATTCTTATAATGCAATGTCTATAAAAGTAGTAATGGCAAAGGTATTTCCAGTTTATATTATACCAGAGTTTTGAGCCCTATGATCTCGATTTGGTCACTTTTTCAATACTAAATTATGTGCAAGAACTTTCTACCAAGTTTGTTGTATGTCGTTATCTTCATTGTTTTGCCAGAAAAATGTTTACCACAGATATTATAAAGTCGAACAGAGAGACAGAGGCTTAAAATGATTTTAAATTTGATTTGGTTTGTCGGGTCTTTGAAGCTTTCTTTTAGGTGTTGCAAACAAAATCAGAAAATAGATGTAGCCCCATCCTGCTGTGCTGGGTATATGCAAAGAGAAGACATATATATCCTTGCATCTTTTGAGACTCAGTCGTGATATTCTTTCTAATTTCTTTTGATGATTTTTTCAACGAACAATACAGGCTTTAACAATATTTATAAATTAATTATATTTCCTATTAAAACTTGAGAGCTTTGGCTTTTGATAACTTTGGTAACTAAGAGCACGTCTTAAGAAGAAATCCATGTTCTCATATATAATTCATAAAGATTCGCTAACCAATCATTATAATAGATTCCAAAAGAGTTGTACATCGTTTATGCACAAATCTCAAGTGTGGTCTGCGATATATTGATATTGATAAATTGAAGAAACGCTTTTTCTGACGATTTCAATAAGGCGACGTAATTCCATATCGAATTATATTGAAAACGATGTTGAATAAAAAGTTTGGACGGTACAAATTACTTTAAATTTTATAATAGGTGTTTTGGAGATCTAACACAACCCCTTTTATTGTTAAGACATTTCTAATGAATATACGTATTAATAACTGCGATAGGCTCCCGGTTATTCTTAAAATACTAATCCTTTCTTCAAGTCACTTTTAGGATAAGCCGGCTCACTTAGTATATATAGCTAAAGTAGAAAAATATGAGCCACCTTTCAGATTTCTATTTCAATTCTTGTAATCGTGAAAGTTTCAAATATTAGACGGACGGATAGATCGACATGGCTAAATCGATTCAGAAGTCGTTCAAAAATATACATATTTTATAAGACGTTTTAAGCGAATTCAGAGTAGTACTTCTGATTTCTTCACACTACACGATTTCTGTGCAGCTACGCAAGGGAACGTATTTATGTGAAGAATCATCAAAGTCCTGACGCTTTGAAAATGAACATCGGTCAAATGATGGCCTAGATGTTATTGTCCCCTATGTGTGAACAAGTCGTTGAAAATTACCTCAAAAGTATTCAATCATCTAAGATGTCCTATGGAGGACAATTGAATGATGTTGTATTCCACAAATAACTTCACAAGGTTTGAACAATGTGTTGGAACAAAAAAAATTGATTGAAATTCCAATTAGGATCACAAAGATGTGGACTTATTAGTTTATGTTCTGCTATTTGTTTTCCTTGGTAATATCCAGAGTCAGAAATTCCATAAGATACAAATAAAAAAGACAATCGAGGTTTTTTAAATTCGCAAAATAAACTAAATTGTATTGTGCAACAATAATTTAAAAAAGTAACTAAAAATACAAGGAAGAGGATTTTCGGAAAAATATTTGATTTGATATCGAAAATCTCTTCTCGAAAGTTGTAAAGAACGTTTTTAATTGTAAGCATTTAAATCGACTCTTTACAACATTTTGTAACTCGTTCTGGTTCGATAACGCTTGATGGTCTTTAATCAATTATCAAACTTATCCATTTCAAACTTCATTTCAAACTTAATTACTATCGATGAACAAAAAATGCGTACGCCATGTTTCCGCTTTTTCAATCTTAATTTTCTTCTCTGCTATTCGAACTCTAACTGTAGGTAACCATCATAAAGATTAACAGAATTAAATGTACACACTGTTGACATGGTAACGTATAAAAACTTTATGGAATTAATGATGCTCTGTAATGGTTTTAAAAAAGACCATTTTTTTCGCAACAAATAAGCGCATACCACTTTCATTCATTATGGTTATAAAAGATAAAAACAAAAGTCTTTTTTAATCCGAATTGTTTTTTATTTATTTTTTTTTTTAAACGAAGGCTTTAAAATAAAATTGAAATGAAATGAATGAAATGAATTTAAGTAAACGAGAAAAATCGAATTTATGACGACTGACTTAAGGAATGAAACCTTTCAATTGTAGTATAGAGAGAATACAACGGAAATCAGAGAAATATGTTTTATTTACATTTACATAGTTTCGGAATCACAAAATTGATAATTGTATATGAAATATTACGCGATCATTTAGCTTAATTTGACGAAATCTCAAAAGAATATGAAAGCTTCAAAAGACCTATATAATAATGGATGATGGATTTATGCATTTCTTACGAGAACAATTTAGTTATATACTTTCGTCTATTGCATAGGAATACGATTTGGAATACATACGCGCGATATACGACATACTATTGAGCGTATGGATCTTCGTTCCATCGTAGATATAAGCTAATGATGGATATGAAAAAATTGATATAACTTCTTATATATCGCGTTATTAGAATGTGCTAGTATACTAATTTTGGAAATTTTTAATTTCCTTTGAAATTCTATCTTTTCTTAATACGTTGCATTCCAAGCTGCTTATAAATGAACGGCATTTCAATGCACTGACATAAAAATTTCATAATTTTCAATAAATATTTTTTTATTTAATTTTTTTTTTGTATTTGTATACATGAAATGTTTATATAAATGTATGTAATCATAGTTGTATACAACAAAATGTGACATATAACAGAAAAAAAAAATTATTTAATTATTTTATATTAAAACTATAAACCAAAGAGCTAACTAACAACTGAAATATTGATTGACAACTAATCACTACGGCACGTGTACCGTTGTCGGTACACGTTTAAAACAATGTTGTTTATAACAATTCATATTTAGTTTCTAACATCTTAATTTAAACAAGTAAGGGAATTATTTTCGGCTGTGATCGAATCTTTTACACCCACCACCTTCAGCTTGTAAAAAAAAAAAAAAAGACTCGAAAAAAGTTTAATTTCAATAATCTACGATAATGGGTCGGTATGATTAACTTTTTTCATTTTTATGGAATACACATGAAAGGTTTTATCGTCTATTTATAAGTAATCAGCGAAAAAAAAAACGGACTTTTTTATGCAAGAAGGAACTTAAGAAGGCGCAGCCATCAATCTCCTGTATCCAATGTGCTAAATCTTTCTCTTTCTCTCCATTTCTCTCTCTCTCTCTATTTCTCTCTCTCCGTCTCTCTATTTGTCTCTCTCTCTATCTCTCTCTCTCTCCCCCTCCCTCTCTCTCTCTCTCTCTCTCTCTCTTTCTCTATTTCTCTCTCTCCCTCTCTCTCTATTTCTCTCCCCCTCTCTTTCTCAATTTCTCTCTCTCTCTCTCTCTCTCTCTCTACCTCTCATATTGATTACATTAAGATTTCCTATGAAGAATATGACTTGTGGATGGATTCATAATCCGAAATTCTACTACAATTGCAGTGTAGTCAATTCCTCGTGTCATACCACTGGATCTGAATTTTGGTCCAATTACCAGCAACAAAATTTTTCATCGACTTCTTTAAGTATAATGATCTTAATCTGAAAATTGATTACCTGAATTTCCAGAGAATTAATGCGTCTAACACAAATCTACTAAACTTGATGAATTTAACAGTTTTTCTTAAACCAAACTTTCGTAATAATGAAGTACTGGTTATTGTAGTCTTAAAGTTGCCTGAAGGTGACATATCCTCTTTTGGAAGATTTTAATTGTGCTTTATTTCAATCTATTAAATCTATCAATATATGAGCCATGTATTTAACGACTGGACTCTATGTCAGAAATAATTGCTTAACACCGACTCACTATAATGATGTACAACAACAACAATCTATTTCGTTTATTGATTTCTTTCTCTTAAATGAGAATCTTATAGTCATTGATGCATTTGAAATTTCAAATCATTTATTAATTTTATTTATCATTCCCCCTATCAATATTGTTAAGGTGGGACGGGCCATTTGTTATAAAAATTTTAGAAACTCTAACACTAACGCAATTGTTTTAGTTAATTAAAAGGGATTAACAGACTACACCAAGTTGACTTCGTAAATGCGATACTTCACTATTTCCCAAATTTTATTTCTAACTGTAAATATTTGCTTTGTAATAGAACCCAAAACTAGATGTCAAATCATGTGACATTTTGTATGCGAGATACTTTAGAGATATTGATCATAAGCAGTACGTCCGAACCAATCACTTAATTCTACCGGTGGTACTTCTAAAGTGGTACTTCTAGGTATATATGTGAAAAATGCTCAGTAATTTTTATTACGCTGGGTAGCGGTAGTTGTGATCCTACTTGAGTAGACGTAGACGTAAACGCTCTTAATGAGTTTTTCATCTTAAATCAATGAAACGTTCGCTTAGAGAAGACATTTCCACTTTCGTTCAGGACTTTTTTAAATCCCACTTCTCCAACTACTTTTACAAAATCATTCGATTTCAATCGCCCAATATTTTAAACGTTTTCTAACTCGAGTAGTAATCCTTCTTGGTGTTACAAACGTTTTTATAAAAAAAGAAAAAATTTCTATACTTTATTATATTGGGATGGGCGTGGTCGACTGTTTCCATTTTTATGCAGCAAAATTTTTATACATCTATTTGCAAAATCTAATGAGTAACGACAAAAGAATCCAACATCTTTTGTTGCTCCACCGATTCAGCCCGTTGTCAATAGCAACCTGCATAAAACGACTTCCCCTGTTTTCGCTGATATCTTTATTTTTGCGGCCAGAAAAAAGTTTATCATAGACATTACACAGACAGACAGACAGACAGACAAGCGGATATACTTAAATAGATCCTAAATTTGATGCTAACTAAGATATGTATACTTTATGGGGGTGTCTAAAGCTTCCTGTTGCAACAAAACAATAAAACAAACAAAATAATAAAATGAGTAATTAATTCCTTTGGTGGTGGATACAAATATTTAGATTAGTGTACAAATGACTTTTAGCGTATACTGAAAACGAGGCACGTAGCAATGACCATATTTAACTTAAATACTTCTGATTTCGTTCCTATGTACTGATCGTTCCCGTCGACAATGAATGAGTGCTGGCTCTCCCATCGTAATGCATAGTAAAAAAAATCGTGTTTCTAAACTCCATTTGAATTAAAATTTTGCATCTCTACCGGTACACGTAAATGTGTGTATAAAATCATCATCATCATCATCATCATCATCATCATACGTGTCATATATATGTGTTTATATGTGTGATCACAATCGTGACCATTTAAATTGACAATATATGTTGTATAACTTAGATATATATATCAACGTATATATACACATACATATATATAGAATTTGTAAAATACCTGAATGTGTAGGTTCGTGCATGTTAGGAATCATACTTTCCTTTTTAAGGAATGAATTTGAATAGAAACGAAATGAATGACTGATGTGATGATGATGCCGTTATAAACAATTACAACATCAAACCCATGAAACGTATTAATTACAGAATTATTCACATACTTAAGCATTCGAAATTAATGTCATAAGCAAAAGAAAATATTAGAAGTAAAAGCGACCACAAAAAAGTAAAAGCATATGCATACGAAATAAATGATATATTCTCTCACTCTCTGTAGACTTATATTTTTTTTCATTTTCATTTACATACATGTCGGTATGTACAGATTGTGTAATAAGAAAACCAAATTTACACAAAAAACATACTTATTTCGCCTTGAGATCCACTTAGACAGCCAGTCAAAAACTGAGCGAACGTAAAAAGTCAACGCAAATATTTCATAGGGTTAGCTGATGCCTGCCTGTTTGTTTGCTTGCTTGCTTGCTCGGCATGAATGAGTTGTAAGCGATGTAGTGCAACTCCTACGCCCTCCAAACAGTACAGAGTGAAATAATTCAATTAATAAAACAATATGGAAGTGAAAGCATGCATATATATATGTATGTATATATGCATATATATGTATATATGTATGTATGTATGCTTCTGGTTACGTCAATATCGAAAGACATATTCATTTATATTTGCATACTTGTGAATGCATGGATTGTAAGCTTTCAACAACTAGAGGAAATAACAAATAAATGTGCAGAGATCTTTTGGCCGATAGAATGACTTACACTTTATAGAATCAGGAAAAGAAATACTAAGAGTATAAAGATACGGCAAATGCCATCAGTTTTAATGGATAGTTGTCCACTCGCCTATTGTGTTCTATCCCAATGGCCGATGTATATCAGTTGTATCTCAGTTAAATGCTATAAAGTAATTATTTTGTTTTATTGTTTTTCACTTGAAACTTTTTAGAATTTGAATAGACACCAAAGTATTACCAGCTGACCACACAGCGATATCGTGATGAGGGTTATATGATATATATTGGATTAGTAAAACTCTATTGTTGGACATATTTGCGCTTAATCATAAGTCTTTCTGAGCGAATTAAATATATATTATGTTCACGATTATTGTGTCATCCCCACAATTCACCAAATGTTTTGTGTTGTTAAGGATGAATATATGAAGTCACACATTTAAGAATTGCTTCAATTTTCGTAGCAGCTAAGCACCATGATCTATATTCTGTTGCTATTCTCAAATCTAGGAATAATCATTTTAAGTAAACTCTCGTTTTATTCTCTTTCATCGATCTTGTGATCACCACCAAAGACTTGTAGTGCTTATAGGTTATAAAGAACAAGGATTTGTTTTAGTGTATGATACAGAGCGGCAATTTCAATACGGTTAAGTGAAAGCATCGAAAAAAACCACCTAGTAACATTATTAAGAGACTTAATTCATATAAAAATCTTTTTTTTTTTTTTCTCCGTCGAACACGGGACAGCCTACTATGCAATGCTGATACCCAAGAGTTTCGAGACTCAAGCACGTACATACAGACAAAATCTGAAAGATTCGACCAACATACGCCATTTTTACTCTAACCTTCAACGGAGGAAATCTGTCCAAAGGACGTCATTATATATATACTTATGTCGCGACCATGAAGAGCAGCCAATTCCTTTACACTTTACCATTAGTAATTTGCTTGCCAGCCAAAAAGTAAAATGTCAAAATTAATGAATTTTTCAAATGTGTTATTACAGTTGGGGAGCCGCGAATGGGTTATCCTTCTTCCAATAGTTTTTTCTTTTTCAATCAGTTGGAATTCACAACCAGAATATAAATACTACCAAATCTTATCTAACCTGCAAGGGGGATTTGGAAAACATATGATACACAACAATAAGTGAGTGTTTTTATTAATATATATATATATACAGGTAACCCTCCTACAACGCGGTCAATAGGTTCCTGAAAAATTCCGCATTATAGGAAATCGCGTTGTAGGAGACTTAGGTCCAGTTCAAAAAGGGGGGATACGTTCCTAATCGAAAAAAAAAAACATAGTTTTTATTTGAGATATTTTTCTATTTATCCATTTCATCAAAACAACACAAATGAATTCATTTATTTTAGCAGCGCAAAATAAAATAAAATCTGGAAAAACAAACAAAATAAGAACGCAATTTCAACTCTACTTAACAATAAATTAAACGAAAATTCAAATCACAAGCTTCTACAAATCTCCCTCCTCTACATCACTTCCTATAATTTGAGTGTGTTTCAAACGTTTTGCTCATATATCTATCGTAATTCAAATTCCGAGTTTGATCCACTATCAGACTGATCCTTTTCAACGATTACTGATTTTAAAAAAATCTTCTATTGAAGTCTGTTTTCCCTTATTTCGTAAATCTATACAGATTTCCTGATAGGCGAATAAATTATTTTTAAGATTCGTAACTTTGCCGTCGATTAAATTCTAGCCATGCTATAAAGAGACAATACACATGCAGATAGGCGATCTTTCTTGTAAAATTAAAATATGTAGTGTAAAAATCAAAGAGGCTAGATCTCACAATATTTATATAATATAAACATATAATGCAAAATTAAAGCTTTTTAGAATATTATTTGAAAAAATTCTTGAAAATTGCGTTGTAGGAGTGTCGCATTATAGGAAATTTTCCGCATTTTGCGAACCGCGTTATAAGAAAATTCCGCATTTTGCGAACCGCGTTATAGGAGAGTTACCTGTATATATATACAAAAAATATTTGTAAAATAATTTAACATTTTTTTTCCAATTCTGACTATAGGACATATTAGAGCGTCGATTCGCTTATACATAGAAAATAGAAGTTCGATCATTTTTTTGTTTGTTAGCAGTGACAGCACAGTATGGTGTAAGCAATTTAAATGGCGATCAATTATAATTCCGTTCAAATCGTTAATCGTTGTCCAAAATGTCTTCAGCAGTAATCAAAATAACACCTTTTTTCCTTGTGCCTACATAGGTAGGTAGGTAACTGCCAAACATCGCTGAAGTGCAATTGTAAAGTGTTTGAATTCGTTTTTTTTCACTGTTCTTCTTGCTGTCAACAAAACTAAAACCAGACTTCATTGCTCGGTGTGTGTGTGAGCTAGACTCTTATATATTCTTTGATACGATAATATTCCATTCCAGAGTGTAGATTAGCAAAATAAAAAACTTTATATCCTTATGTAAGGACAAATAACTTTTCCTCCTTTTAGGTGATTTCTTTAGTGCCAAACAATCCAAACAATAAATAAAAACAGTAGTAGTACGCTTTGTCACCTGTGCGCGTATCAACTCTTCTCGTTTTTTTTTTTTTTTGTATACTAACGTTTTAAACGTTTGTGTGTGTGTGACATTGGAAAATATTTATAGCTAGTTTTAATTCAAAATTTCTTAGGTTGTAGATCATAAGTGAATGCGTTTTATCGGTTGTTAACGTGTTTCGAAGCGGAACAAGTTCATCTAAATTTCGTGACGGTGATCGATTTTACATGAAATAATCAACAACAAACACACAAACGAATATGTCTATGTTTATTCAGATATATTTCAAATTATCAAGAATATATTTATTTTTTTTATGATATATGTTGAAAGATACATTTAGCGTATAAATCCATCCTTCGGTATAAGAAGAATAAAATCATATTTAACTCAGATAAAATCTCTTGATACCCATTTCTTATTTGATTTTATTGATTTTTAATAAAATACATTTCAAAGTTGATGGTGTCTCCTGGGCAAAGGAAAAGTTTTTAATAACATCAACCAAGAATACCGATCAATAGCAGTCATTGGATTGGGCGGTGAAGGCGCTGGTTTCAATGAACTAGAAATGATCCATGAAGGAATGGTGAAGTTCTTTTCCTGTTGAGAGAATTTAGGGTACGGACAGTTTTTCAAAATTTTTGTACGTCAAGAGTTGTCGATTGATTGACATCTTGTGAACAAATCTTTTTAGTCTGAAAAATTCTTTTTATTTTACTTGAAAATTTTCATGAAAGATGTTGACAATGTGGCTGCTCATGGGTCATGGATCGTCATTGCTAATTGACAACTTCCAATTAAATTTCTTATTGGGACGAGTGTTTTAAGTGCCGTAAAAACTTTTTCAGGATTTCATTCTTCAGTTGAAATCATTTAATTTAATTTTTTATTGGAAAACGTAAGAGTCGCATCAGGAGTTGGAGCTCGCAGCTTGCAATTGCAGGGCTGTTCAGAAGTGTTCATGGATTCGATGGAATATCCAGAGCGAAGGCAGCTGAAGGGAGCGCCTTAGCAGTCTGGCGTTACAAGGATAATAAACAAAAGAAGAATCGCACCCTGCTACCTAAGCTTGAACCGTATGATTCGCCCGAAGTCGACGCTTGGACACGTGGCCTTTTCAAAGCCGAGGCACAAAATCTTGCATGTCGTTCAAACGATGCGCCCGCTAATCAATTGACTCCAACTGCTTTCATCCAGTCTACGGTCGATGCTTTGTATTCATGTGGGGTGACTGTTGAAATACGAACAATGGAATGGATCGAACAGCAGCACTTAAATTCGTTTTTGACCATTTCTAAAGGCTCTTGCGAACTTCCACAATCTTGCTAGAGATTAGCTATTGTGGCACTGCACCAGAAGACAAACCAATCTTGCTATTGGATACAGGAATCACTTTCAACAGGTAAGTTCTTCTTCTAAAGTATTTCTATATTACTTTAGTAGATTGATTGTTTTCATATTCAATAAAATGATGGCGTATGCCTACGCCCCGCTTCTGGTATGGAGGAATACCGCGGACCAATGGCTGGAGCTGCTGTTGTAATCGCTGCAATAAAAAAGAAAATTTTAACAAGCGTAGAAGTATGAAATGAAGATTTTTGAGAAACAACTGACTTTTTTTTTTTCCTTTTTTTTCTATATTTTATAGTTCAAATATCTGTCAACAGTAACCAGTCATACCGCTCTCTAACTCAAAAATAGGTTATTTTTGCATTGTATCGTTACTGAGGATAAAAAATGGATCAATTCTAAGAATCCCCGACGCGAAAAATTGTGAGTAGAATCCAGACATACCATTCATATTGACCCCGTAAGATCAAATCAATTTAGCAGAAAGAGAGCATTCATCATATTAAGTGCTACCAACAGCAACAACAATTAATCTATTTGTGAACCCATCGCTTGTTTAAGAAACGACCAAAAAATATCAATAAAATTCTCAAAAAAAAAAGATAACAAGACGTCATTTTTTTATGACTTCCGCTCATTCATCCGTACGACAAAACCGGTTCGCGCAACACTTTGGAAGCACTTCTCAACTGTTGTCATATACTTCCGATTCCAACTTGTTTGCGTGGATGGATCACGCACTTGCTGAGCAGCGCTTTGATTCACACAAAATGTGAAAAAATAAATCGTGATGACTGTGTTTGACCTCATAAAAGCAAAAGCTTTTTCAGTTTGGTATTCGCAAATTGCTAGAAAAATGCGTAGCAATGTTACGAATAAAATATTTTTTTTTTTTTGATTATTTTTATACAATAAACGCGTATTCTCTACATATAAAACGTTTCGTTTTCATATTTACATATTTAGTATATGATTTAAAAGAGATCTCCGACCAATAATTATGTGAGTTAGTGAGACATTTGTTAACTTTAATAGATTCCCTATGCTGATGTTAAAGAACAAGAAGAAAATCTATATGTAGTCATGGATCTGGTCGGAACTTATTTAATTCGATTATATATGCGAGACGAGACGAGACGAGAAAAAGCTTTAATTGAATATACCGATTAAAAGAATTATATTTGTTTTATATAAGCTCTATATCCTTTTTTTTTTTGTAGAATATATATTAACAGGATGTTGAAAACAATTCGTACTTCGTATATTTTGCATTTTCTTACTAATTCTTGAACCGCGTTCTAGCGATATTTCTTCTCATGAATAGGTACCTTTATTTCGTACGAAACTTGATCCATCTCAATATAGATATATCATGTATGCCCCCCAGCTCCAAAACAAATCCATTTTCTCAAGACTAATCTCTCGATTTCAGTTAAGATGCGAGTATATGAAAGTAGTATGTACTTTATAAAATCATGATGTGTTTCTGACTGTTAGAAAGGAAATGATTAAAGCGCAATGCTGTCGATTAGAGACATAAAAATTATTCACAAATCAATCTATGGGACGACTTTATATATAATCTCTAAGTAATATTTCCATATATTTCAAACGGGATTACTATGACGATAGGCGTTGTAATATTTCTTTTTAATTATATCACCCCTTTTGTGTGCTTGCTTTTTATATTACTATTTAGTTGTAATTTTTAACTTACTTAGGCGGAAGCGCTTCCTTCGATTATGAATAGAGCGTAGTAAAGTTCCTAAATAAAATAGATTTTCTCAAGTAAAGCGCGATTATAATTACAAATGTATAAATACAAAAAATTCTTAGGTATATTGTATATATATATAAGCTTACACGTACATAGGCTTATATACAGAAGAAGAAGAAGAAATACATTAAAGCACAATATTACATGCATGCGGCTATAATCGACCGAATCGTTCGTTTTTAGTTTTCTTCTAGTAATTACAAACAAAATGACAAAATGTATACAGCCCCGATTCTTCGGTGATAAAACGATCATCATTTGCATAATATAAGCGAAAAATCAATGTGGAAAAATACCTAAGCAGTTACTAGGCAATTCCGTTTAACTGTTAGCCAGTCAGTTCATCTGCCACATATTTCATTTCAAGTACCATATTGCTTAAGCTACTTTTTTTTGTAGCTTTTCTTTATATTTTATAATGTATAAACATTATAATACTCTACGCGTATGCATACATATACATATATATATATGTGTGTATATATATAGCTTCATATATATCTATTAACAGCCAACGTTAAATTTAAAAAAGTTTAATTTAATGTGGGCTTGTATATATATATATATAGTTACGTACGCAGGTAGTTGTAAAATATTAATGTTTATAAGTAATTGGTTGGTATGTTGGCTGTTCGTTTGTTGGATCGCTGACGTTTGTAATGCGGTCTAGTATAACGCTTTCTAAAATCTTCTCGCAGCAACCAATACAACAAACAAATAATAATAATAATAATAATAATAAGTAGGCAAGTACGTAGAATAGATATAATGGCTTGTGTGTTTTGAGAACGTGTGGGTGTTAAATATTTAATTGTCTGCGTGCAAAAAATTTTCACCTCATCATATAACGCTTTGCTATAAACAACACATGTACAGCACACGCTCGCACTACATCCAATCACCACACGCATACCACAACACGACAATAACAAAAAACAAAAACAACAATCACAACAAAAATAAAATTGGCAGTAAGCCAACACCATAGCAAAACTAGTTTTACATCACATGAGATCACAACCCAATAAAATGATCCGTCGCTGCACAGCAAATGAATGAATGAATGAACGTTTTTTTTTTCATTCATTGTATATTTTATACTACAAATATGCTTGAATTCAAAGTAATAAAAAAAAATATTACAAAAAAAAAAAAAAAAAAAAAAAAAAAACTACGAAACGTTTATCCATTTTAAAACGAATCTTGAATACCCAGCATCCATTTCTTAAACAGCAAATCGTATGGGTGGCACACATACATGAGCAACATATATATATAAAATATACATTATAAAAGGAAAGTTATATTCATTCTGGGAAGTGTGAATTTTTAACACTCTCTTCCCGATATACAATAAATAAAAAAAAAATGTAGTATATTATGGGAATTGTATTGGGATGACAGCGATCGGAGCTTTGCCTTACATTGCCCTTTTAAATTGTCATAGGAAGTAGTTATACTAGCTATTAATGCAATACATCGTTAAAAAAAAACGTAAGTATTGAGCACGCCTATCCTTACATTTCTCTAGTACAATTTTTATATCTTCTTCCTAAGTACATACTTTGAATTCATATTATAACTACTACTACTACTTTAGATTAATACAGCTATAGTTGACTATATGAACCGTATTTTATTATCAACTGTCTAGTGATAATAGTAGTGTAGAGAGTAGATCATGCAGGTTTTTTCAAACATGATATGTGACATTAATTAGTATAATATACAATAAGTTCAAATCTTCTTCTGATCAGGAATATATATATATATATATATATATATATTATGGGATCTCTTGTTCGTATCATTTGTCCTAATTGTTTGGTGTTAATTACAAAACGTTTAGCTTTAATATCTCCAAAAATCTGTCTATCAAATTATATCGTTGAAAATTCTTTCACGGTTTAGCCCGTAAAAAGAGTCATAAAACTTGATTTATATAATACTATATGTGAGTGCAAGTTTTTGTTTATATAAACTGTATCAATATAAATAGCAATAGTTTATACTAATTGAAGAAATTCTTGAAAAAATTTAATTTTGCCTTAATTTCCATCACCAGATGTAGTTCCAAAATCAAGTGACCTATTAAATAATTAAACTAATTTAGTTAATCGTACGAACACTCGATATACACCTGTGCACAATGGTTTATAATACATACTTGCCACATAATTCTACTAAAGTAAAAGTAGTAGTGATCTGAGAGGAAATCATGCAACTTGAGTATCTTACCAGAGAGACTCAGTTGAAATATAAATGATAGATAGTAAATAGATAGTAAATTTAATTGGGATCATGTAACAATATCTTTAAGTTTCCAATAGAGTAAAGAAAATTTTCCAATATAATGAGAGAGAGAGAGAGAGAGAGAGAGAGTCGTAAAAATCGAGAAATAAATTGACGCAAACAAAACACATATGTTAAGCTATAACAAATAAACAGACAAAATTAAATAAAAACCAAAAGAATGAAAAATTTGTATGAAATTTTCACATGAAATAAAATGAATGCAAAATTTGAAACAAAACACGTATGGATTAGTGAAAATTTCATTTAAATGTAACTAATAATGTGTATGTGTTTTTTATTAAAAGTTTATAATATTGTTTCATTTTTTTATTAGGGCACGCGAGATACGAAATGAAAAAAAAAAAAGAAAAAAAAAACCAAGAATTGCATCTGACTTCAGTTTTGTCTACCATTTCCTGTTGCATCAAAACATAGTGATATGACAAAATACAAATGCGAATTTCAATACTGTTTGGCAAAAACCAAATAATGAGAGGAAAAACCAAGTAATTGAATTGATACACATTTATATTCGATTGCTGCGGATTAACAAAAATTCCATTGAAATTATAAATAAGAAAATATATATGTATATGTGTCTGTGTGTGATCTTAATACAGAAATTTTGATACGTTTAGATATTCATCAAAACAAAACGTAAGAGGTTGCCGGCAATTGACTATAGAAACTAAAACAAAATCTCCCGATTTGACATACTTAGAGACAACAACATAAGAATATAATGTGCAAAGGAAAGAGGAGTTGTTCAAACATTACACCATCAAAGAAAGAAGTAGATAAAGAACTTTAATGCGCACACACAGTGGTTCTACAAAGTTTGCAAGTTCCTCGAGTTGTTAAATTCATTCACAATAAAATTATGAGGAAAAAGCAAGCGCTTCTATTATAAAAAAACTGCTTAATTCATTGAAGAGTATCCTGAAATGAGTTAAAATTCTAACAAGATTTCCTTCCCAAAGGCCGCCAAACTTTGAATCGATTATGGAAAAACTTGAAAGACAAATTGAATTCGTTGGATTTACCGAATAAAAGTGTAGCGGAGTGGCGGAGTCGCGAAGAGTATAAAGTATAACAAAAATATTAATAGTTTTTAATTTCTAATTATTTTACGTACCTTCCAATTTCCAGGTTTAGGTGCAACCACCACATATAGGAATCGTGGGAAGAGCCGAGAAAACCGACGCATTGTACTGAAAATTTATACAGACGTTAGTATTCTTAAATTTTGATCAGTATTAAAGTAAATTGTACTTACTATTGTTGCTAAATTGATTTCACGAACGATTAAAATAGGAATATAACAAATAAAAATAAAACGCACAAATTAAATTGCGGTTTCCATTTTTTTTGATTTATAAAATATATGTATAGATGAAGCCTGTGAGAGCGGTGAGGCTTATCCAGTATATCCAGTAATGACTTTTAGTTCATGGATTATTTTTATTTGACAAAATTGTTTTTCAACTAAAAAATAGAAAAAATTCGAATAATATATTTAGATTTGTTTTTATATTTATCTTCTTCTTAGCTATTTTTTTTCTTACAAATGTCACTTTGAAAGAGGTTGTAGGTAGTAATTGTTATCGGTTTATACTCGAATACTAATACAAATTTGTTCAAAAAGGCATTTAACTTAGCAGTCTATGGATTTGACGTAACAGGTGAGCACACAAAAAACTATTTACAGTTAAATTTGCTTACATGATGCCACTGTATCTATCATTCATCATTGGAAATAGATGCTAAAAAAGTTACATGCCTGGCCGGCCGTACATATTATATATAACACAAATTGTATGTTTAAATGAAAACCGAATTTTTGTGTTATTTAATTAGAATGAACACTATTTGGAAAAAGCAGCAATTAATTGTCTTTTTAACCGTACACGCACTTTATTAAATTGTGGTGAATGAACAAGATTAACTTCTTCGCCGACATCATGCCGATGACTGTATAACTCTTCACCGTATATTGTTGACCAATCTGAAGAGAAAAGTACATGTTTGAACAAAATTGAAAGCAATTAAAACAAGAGCGACTTGCCGCAAGAAAAGTTGCCTGGATGATAACGCACCCAAATTGTGTAACGATAATAATTAGTGCGCATAGAGTATCCCATAATTCTAATGTTACGTAATCTAGGTTTATCGCTGTTGGGATGCTTTGTCGGTAGCATACCAGGGCGCGGATATTGGCTCAGGGCAATGTATTGTTTTTTCGTATCAATTCCTTGTATTAGATTATAAAAACTTTTCCCCTCTGTGCACAACAGTTGTTTAAACATGGGGACATTCCTTATACATTTAGGGACACTGGGCAAATGAGCTAAATCGACCAGTGATGGAAATAAATCCACTAATTCGATAATACTCTTAATGGGTATATTAGCATGATATGGCGAAGGAAAGTCCGGGCTTTGTACAATTAGTGGTACACGGACGGCGACTTCAAAATTACTGTACTTTGCCCATTCCGCATGTTCACCCAAGGACCAACCGTGATCACTGGTAACCACGATAACTGTGTTTTCTGAATCAATGTGTTTAACGAACTTACCAAACAAATCATCTACATAACTGACACTGGCATAGTAGGCTTGACGAATTTCTGCACTGAATAATGGCGGAATAGGCCCGTACGGGAATGAAATGTTCAAGTTACGAAAATCATCACGGGAACGTATATCGGTATACGGATTCCAAGCTACTTTTGGCATGCCCTTGGGTCTAAATGTATCCGGTGTATAGTTATAGAAACTTTGTAGGGGAAATCTCTTCATATAGTGAATAGGAAAACGGAAATTAATGTGAGGTTTATGAAAACCTAAAGCTAGAAAAAACGGGTTAGCAGCACTGCTGCGATATGATTTTATAAATCGGATGGCTTCGGCTGTCGATTGAATATCCGGCAAAGTTTGAAAAGGTTGCGTGCGTACGTGAACTGGACAAATAAGGTTATTCTTTAGCGATCCATATGCATCCGGACACACTGCAGAATTCATATATATTTCAGTAGAGGGATGAAATGGTGGTGCTGACCAACTATGAGGGTAATCATCGGTGTAATTAGAAGAAATGCCAGGATGAAAGACTTTCCCTATTGCATAAGTGTAATAGCCATGTTCTTTAAAATACTGCGGTAAAGTGGTGAAATTACCAGCGAACGTACGCCAATAATTGTAAAAGTCGTAGAGATGTAAAGTGTCAGGTCGCCGACTTGTCAGAAAAGAATTCCTACTAGGAGCGCAGAGAGCTTGCTGCAACGTAGCGAAGTGACAATAAAATCCAATAAATCCTAATGTTTATTTATTATTCACCTGGCTGTAGGCGCGAGTAAAATAGTTACTTCTATTTACAAAAGCATCCAGATGAGGCGTAAAAGCCAAATTATCCCCAAACTTCCGTAATATAGGTCGCAAGTCATCGAATATTACCAATACGATATTATAACGCTTTACATTATCGAACTCAAGACCACAGGAATTATTAAACGAAATAAAAGCCACAAAAAGTAAGTAAACTTTTTGCATCATTTTGTAAAAGATTTTCATCCCAAAAGCCAGCTTACATCCGATTTAAAATAATATCAATCCGTATGTAATAAGTTGACGTATTTACTATGGTGCAATCCTCTTATTAATGAAAAAGGAAAAGAGATTCACTATAAACGTTATATATTACCAAATACCAAAAGCAATTTCGATCTGATACTTCGGAATGAGTTTTAACAGGCTTTGGCTGATTGGCTGATAAAAATAGAGACATAGTTTGCTCAAACTCTTAAAACAATGACACGCACACACACACACACACACACACACACACGTGTTTTAATAAAAACAAAACGAAAATGGAAAGAAAACCAAATCAATCAGAAGGCAAGATACGCCATTTTAACGAAAGAAATCAGTTCCTTCAGATCAACATCCACGTAAGCGTGACAAATATCACAGATTCTTATACACCCTAAAAAATATTACAACTCCTTCTTCTCGTCCTTATTGAACATGTCACGTAAACCCGTCAACATTCAGAAGCCCATAAAGGATTTTAGTTTCCCTGGATTTCAAAAGGATTTTTTAAGGCAATATTTGGATGAATCTTCCAAAAAGAGGGGAACTTTTCAGTTTGCGTTATTATTCGATATTCATTATAGCAACACCGGCGTATGATATTTACATAGTTGGCATTGATGCCTTAAAGATATATTTGATGGACGAATCTATCCCATCCAAATGTCCTTCTCATGCCTAAAGCTCGTCTTCTTCATTTAGTCTAAAACCAATGTGACAAGGAATGCAGACTAAGCGACAATGACAAAGTTCGATGTGTGGATTGTACAATATGCTACAGATTTCAAATGCATACATATTAGCTGGGGGTATCTCGGTTATATATAAAATAGAATACAAGTTTACTATCTGCAGAAACGGCGAATAGTTCATGTTCTTTGGATACGGCTAATTCAACAACATACGTAATAGTCAGTAGTTGAATGAAGAGGGACCACAGTCTGTCCATAGATACTGGCGAATTTCATCACTTAATGACTCAGCCTTCTGGAAAAGTGAAGTGCTGTCAAAACCACAAATGTTTAATAACAGGCAGTTCACCAAGGGTGACTCTGCGAATATGAACAGATGTCAAAGATATAAATGTTTTAGCTACCTGTTCATTTTCGAATGTGTGTATCTGCTTGTCTATGCATTCCCGTGATCAAGTAGGCGTTTTTAATTTTACAATAGTCCATAGGCTTTCATATAATTAACGATAATAAACGATAAATCCAATGTTAGAATACAATTTGCTAAGATAGTTAGGTAGGTACGCGACAGAATGAACAATTCTTCTCCGTTCAATTGTTTTGCCACAGCTAACTCATTTAGCTGACTTGGTTTCAACAGTATTTAACTAAATGGCCAAACCTGACAGATTCGAAATATTGTTTTTTTTTAGGTTATGAATAAAAAATTAATCGAACTTTATGATTTTTGAAAGCAACTTTTCCTTGAAGGTAATCCCTAACGGTGGTTGTGATGATAAAAATTATTTGCATTAAAAGGAATTTGACTCTGCCATTAGATCATTTTCATGTAAATTGATATGCTTCAGTCTTCATTTTTTATCACTTGTAAAAGTTATATCCTGATTAATATCGAAAGTCTTTGATCTTTTGACAGGTTCGAGTAATACTTCGATAATATTCAAGTCACTTTGATTATCTGTCAAGGATTCTTGACTTCAAGCCTTAGAGAGACTGCCCATTATTAATTACGCCTCAGTGGATATTAATCAGAAGACTTACCAAAAATTGACAACAACATTTTTTCTTTTCAAAATATT
>KK351250.1:123481-147166 GCA_000671755.1 Glossina brevipalpis
TCAAAAATAAAAACCAAAAAATCAGCAGCCCTACGACTGCTTTCTTAAATATCAAGATTAATAATAAAATAGTCCGTAGAATGGGACGAACAACAATCATTTCATTCACTACGTTTTAGTTTCATTTCCATGTCATGAACGAGGCATTGCAAACTAGTATTGTCAGCCTATTTTTATTCACATCCCTAAGATGATAAATGAAAAATCATTTAAGATATCAACTGAAAATGAAAATGCACCAAAAGCAAACGTGAGGTTAAATCCTACGTTGTAAAATTCCGTAAGATGGGCTAAGAAAAAGTAAAGTCAGATAAAGAAGAAAATGGTAATATGCAAACACACATTTGACTATCGTTTGTCATCTTTCGCTATGTAAAATTTAGCGTCAGCACACAATTGATGTCATTTTGGACAAATTTGCTTTAGTATTGAACATAAACCAAGAAAAACCACAAAAAAACTCTAAGTTTTGTTTTGTAAGAACAAACCACTGTAAAAGGGAAACAAACAAAGCTGAACATATTGTTGATTTCATTAGCTTAACCATCTGAAATTTAAAATATTTGTGCTTTATTATATTTGTAATATTTCTATTTTATTAATATGTTAGGTGATTATTACTTTTATTGGAAAGGAACTTGATCTTCGCCAAATATAATACTGTATCCCTTACGAGTTTCGTTGAAGAGGAAAATTGTCAATCAGTTCTAACATATAAACATGGAACGATTTCACATTTTGCTTTTGGTGGAGCATATTCGCTGTATATCATAATTAAAGAATTAACGAAGGATCTTTGAATTTAAATAGATATTCTTGAAACGAAAGCCCGCTGGAAGGCCCTCAATTTCAATCCCAGCTATAGAAAGAAACGTTACACAATATTACCGTGAGTGTAATAACTTCCACACACATACACACAGTGGTTGTTCACACATCTGACGCTAATTTCTTAATTTTTGCGAGGAAAATGTTTATTGCAGACATTACACAAATGCACAGACGGATGTGCCTAAAACGATTTAACATTTGATGCTGATCAAAAATATATATACTTTATAGGGTCTCTGAAGTTTACTTTTTGATGTTGTAAATCTTTTCCTAAAATCAATCAATATATCGCCATTTCTCGGTGATGGGTAAATAACATTTGCTGAGAAAACTCGTGAAATTAAACGCTCTTACTTTATTTACCTAGAGCAATTAAAACGAAACAGATAAATATTAATGAAAGTAGTGTTTTAATAGTATTTTCTATTCGAACTCATTTTAAGTTAAGTTAGAAACTCTCAATACATTTGCACTGGAAAACACACTTATTTCCATCTTTTATTATACTTCCGCATCATTATTTATGCTTACTTTTACCTCTTTAATAATAGTAATGGTTAGTAGAAAAGAAAAAGAAATGTCTGTTTATTACAACTGTTCCCTTTGTTATATTGTTGTCATTTTCGGATTTTGTACTCTTTGTATTACGTTGTATCGTTGCTTAAGTGTGGATTTTTCATGTAGTTAGCATATTAAAAAAAAAGCATTTTCTTATACTACGAAATTCTTACATAAAACCACATTACTGCACCAAGAACAACCCAAATACTTACTATTAGAATTGCTTGTTGTTACGTTTCACAATCACTCTTTTGAATGCAACTCTATAGGTGAGAAATTAATATGTTAAAAGCAAATTTGTACTTAATAGGCATTATTCGAAATGTCTACAGCAATTTTAACTTTGATTCCAGGAGTTTTTAGACATGTCAAATGTCGCAATAATGCCTATCCAGGGACTCAGGTTTCACGATTTCCAGTTCCTGATAATTATGTCTTTTGGACGGTGCCGTATTGTGACTACATGCCTCCCGCATACACAGCCTCGCACATTGGAGGACAGACTTGGGCAGATCCTGATATAGGAACACCATCCTTTCAACCTAAATGGAATTCTCGAGACCGTGGTGTTGATCGAATGTCGCATTTAGGAGAATATCAAATTGACGATCTTGGCTATCCTTTAAATCCTATAGGACGCACTGGGCTGCGTGGTCGTGGTTTATTGGGCCGCTGGGGGCCCAATCATGCTGCCGATCCCATTGTCACACGTTGGAAACGTGATGAACAGGGTGCTATTATCAAACACAAAATTACTAAAAAGTAAGAAAAACTACTTCAGAAAATGCCAACACGTAAATATTTGTACATGCGTCTTATCCTTTAGGAATATACTACAGATGATAGCTATACAAAGACATGACAACAGAATGTGGGCAATTCCTGGCGGTATGGTTGACCCAGGAGAGAAAATAAGCACAACACTTAAACGAGAGTTTACGGAAGAAGCTTTAAACAGCTCTGGTGATGGAGAGTTTACAAACTAAATATTCCAAGTACAAACATGACAAAAGACTATATTTGTTACTTACAGAATATCAAACAATTATAGAAGAGTTCTTCGCCAACGGTTTGGAGGTCTATAAAAGCTATGTGGACGATCAACGCAACACCGATAACGCTTGGATTGAGACTGTCGCTTGCAATTTTCATGATGACGTAGGAACTAAAGTGGGCGCTATTCAATTATCAGCTGGTGACGATGCCATGAATGTTAAATGGTGTGACATTGATGGCAATATGCTCTTGCATGCTAACCATATCACTATCGTCGAGCAGGTTGCTAGACGCTTTAAAGCACACTGGTAAATACGGCGATAGAAAATTTTCTCTAATCAACATTTACTGAATAGAAAATTAATGAAATGAATTTTGTAGTTTACTTTCTAATACTTGGAAATATGGTTGAGAAATTAGGTACGAAATAAGTTAGAAAAAGAGATTTTAGTATGCATGTTCATTGAAATGCTCAAATATAGTTCGCGGTCTCTCTGTGATATCACTCACGTTAATTGAAAAAGTCGAGCGAACACAAAAAAAAACGAATTGATATTAATCAGTCAAATATGACCAGAATTAAGACAATGCTGCGATTCATGAAATATTTGCTAAAGATGAGGGACGCCCGAAATAATTATGTACATATCCCTTCCTACGTTTTAGATAGTCGCGAAAAAAGTGATACTTAGCGGATAATGTTATAGATAATTAATATATTTCCGAAGTCGATCGATGGGAATAAAGCCATCAGCATTTTTGGTCTCTGCATCTTTGGAATAGATTAAACCAAGGGGTGGGCCAGCTGTTAACCTGTGACCCCATTTCTTCTGACCTCCACGATCTTTATCATTCCCGTCATCATATTGCCTACACCGATGTTTTATTGTTCACGTACCTTGCCTACAATCTAAAAAGACAAAATTCCGTAATATCTATATTTGCCCTTTATCTACATCTTATTCAATCTTGCCTGGAACACTGTTATAAAAATTTTTGAAGACAGTTTTAAAATAAAATAAATTCGAAACAATTGTTAGCATACGTATGAATCAATCAACTGGTACAATGTGGTTAGGGTAACGTAATGCAGGTAAAATTGCGACAACCAATTGTACATTTTTTTATTTCTTATGAATATTGTTTTTAATACAAAAAATTGACAGAATAAAATACAAAATGTGTGCTATTAAATTAGTTGTGATATTTTTTTATACTTATTGCGTTGCATATGAGGCTGCGATACGCCATCTTACTTCAAAAAGATTGAACGAATCATGCTGTGCCTACGTGCCATCACAAGTCAGAGGGAAACAACATATGAAAACAGAACGAAACGAAACGATATAAGAATAGCTATAACGGAACAGACAAAATCGAAGAAAACGTGTTTGTTTTCTCCATAAATTTTTGTTCACAAATGCTTCTTCTGCATGGTTAACTGTTAACTAAGTCACAATAGATACTTAATTCATATGGAATAAAGTGTTATACTATACCCAATTTACATGTATTTCCCTATTCAATTTAATTCAAATTTATTTTGAGGTTTGCACCGCGCGCACTAACAGTAGTTTGGTTGCTTGCCTTTTATTCCAAACCCTTAGAAGGGGAGGAATTCTATTAAAGATTTTTTCATGATGTCATAGCTAACGTAATACATACATTCACATTCAACTTATCTAAGTTATTAATTCGTTGTATTTGAAAAAAAAAAAAAAAAATATTGACTTGAAAAAGAACATTTCCTTAATTAAGAAGATATTATTTTATAGGAATAATTTCGAATACAATAAATATGCATATCAAAATATTTCAAATATTTTGTGTAAGTATTATTTGAAAATATTGAAGGTCCTGCATATGTTATTCTTACCTACCAAAAGCAATACAGGAGGGTCATAATGAGTAATTGAAAAATAAAAACTTTTTTGGATATTACACAATAAAATGTACTAATTCAGATCTTTTTTTTTTGGATTTTCTTTAGAAAATTCTTTGAAAAAAATAAATGTTTATAGAATTTCTTTTTCGTAAATGTTTAACTATTTTTGTCTTAACTTTTCTTTTCAATTTTAAAGACATAATTGTAAAGGAAGTTTTGATCAGAAAAAATATTTTCTTAAATAAATTTTTCACATATTAGATATATTTTTTAGCTTCGATTGTGTATGTGAGTCTGAGCTAGTGTACGGATTTATGAAGTATACAGGATCTGCCGACGATATGGCAACAATACCACTGTTTTTATTTAACAAACACAACACGTGTTTTATAAGCATTTAAGTAAACAAAATCTGAAGAATTCTTGTTTTTTTTATTTAAAGTTAAGAATACAATATACAAATGGGTCGCACAAATCGTTCGCGTAAACGGCGCGACAAAATGAATTTAATTAAAAAAGCTCGCTATGAAGCCAAAGAGCTGATACGTTTAAAGAGAACATTAGGCATAATGGAAACGGATGAAGGAACAGGTGATCATAACACAATGGAGAGTTTAAAGGAAATAGCAACAGTTAAAACTGGAAAGGAACTGAAGAAGGTTTAATTGTTGTGTATATATATATATATATATATGATCAGATTTCCCTGACAATAGATTCTATATAATAGGAAAGGAGGACCAAAGAAGAAGAGGAATTGAGATACGAAATGGAGGAAGCGCGCGAAAAGGGACAGAATGTGACAATAGTGAACGAAAAAACTGGTAAAACCCATATTTACAACACCAAAACGCTAAAAGATCAACATGGCTCTTATCCGCCTTGGTTTAAGCCGAAAAAAACCGCTAAACGAATGCGTAAAAAGGCTCATGCTCAAAAGAAAAACTTCAAACAAGCGTGGACCGTAACCAATGTACCGCTGTAGTATAGATATTACGACTACTGCGATTTATTCATATTGCGTTGTGCAAGTATTTTTAATAAATAAAATGCGTTTCTTGTAAAATTGTTTTTGAAGTAGAAATGTTAGGTGCATTTTATATTAGGTAGAAATGGTAAGTGGACCAAAAATTTAT
The DNA here is from genome assembly GCA_000671755.1 of Glossina brevipalpis. Lineage (NCBI taxonomy): Eukaryota > Metazoa > Arthropoda > Insecta > Diptera > Glossinidae > Glossina > Glossina brevipalpis. Next base: position 128,891 of record KK351250.1, read on the forward strand.
TTCTTAAGAAAACGATGTATTCTAAAGGTTTGAAATATTCTGATGGCTTTGTCTGGTTTTGCTTGTATAACATAAATATTTCATGGTGATAATTAAGTGATAAGATTATACATCGACTTCCACATTTCTTTCAATCTACATTATTATAGAGTTCGAATAAAAGCGTTGCAATAAATACGGCCAAAGAATTTGCAACATTTATTGTAAATATTACATTATACTTATGAATTAATATACACACGCAACTTTGATTATAAATACACACATCGATCGCTAGTGAAATAAAATAGAAACTTATTAGTTTACAAAAAAATTGGAAAAAACAAATTATGTCACATTTATAACAAGGCATATGCCATCTGTTTGATCAGCTTACATTAAAATTTGTCTTCATATCCTAGAAAGAGAGCATTGCTTCTATTGTGATATAACTAAAAAATTATAAAAATAATTTCTCTTAAATATTACTTCCTTAATAGTAAAGCGAAAAGAATATATTAACACTTATTGTATTGAACAGTATGAACGCACACTGCATAAAACGTCCTGAGCCATAGGTTCCAAGCGAGCTGTGGCTTCTTCAGGCAAACGAATTAATTGCCTTGTTGACGCTGCCCACACTGAGAGGCTGCTCACACTTTGCTCTAAGTGTCAGTCACCCTTCCTATGTAACTCTATTTCCTCGGTTGTTTGCTGTTCTTGTATGTCATGTTCTTCCACAATATTGCCCTGCATAACGGGTGGATTTCCTTTCAGAACAGAGCCACCAGTGAAGCCTAAAATACCACAGCCTACTGCAGCCAAACTGCCAGCTTTTAATCCAGCCACCAAGCCTATAGGACCACCTACGCAAGTGCCTAATAAGGCACCCATTACAGGATACATAGCTTTTTGATAAGTCAAGGCCTTGCGCAAATTGCTTTCTCCGGCTTGTACTTGTTCCAAAGCCTCTTCAGCATTATCAGCTGCTGCTTGTACACTTTCTGCTTGTTCTTGCACCATTTCATGCATATTGTGAAACATACCATTCAAATCTCGTATTTCATGCTGTAAATTTTCTAATTCGTCTAAGCAAGCTTGTCGTTGAGCTACTACGTATTCTTCGGGCTGAAAATCGGCTTCAATTTCTGGTATTATCTGGCAATATGCCTGAGTTTGAGTAATGTCGACTGGCGATGACAAATCCATGTTATGCTCGTCGGCGTCTTCGCCGTTAGAACATCTGACACGATGTTTAGCATTTGGTGGGGCTTTCAACTGTAAATCTAAATTTTATCAAAGTAATATATTATGTATTTATTCAATTAATTAAATATCATATTCTTACCCATATATTCTTTCATTCCTTCAAAAGCCTTCTGTTTGCCCAGATCCATCATTTTATCAAATTTCTCCAAATCTTCATCACGCACTTTTGTCCTCAAATCATCCATTTCTAATAATAAGTTTTTTACTTGCTTTATAACGCGCATAGCATTGATTTCCTCTTTCTTAATTTTATTCCAATTACCCAAAGCTAAGCTTTTCTCGATATTACTACGATGATTTTTCAGCAGACCTAAATGATGTGGTATGGCCATGTCATTAAAACGTCTTATGGCTATTTCAGCCTGCTTCAAAGGTATTTTATCATTATTTGTGCTGGCCATTGTTAATCTGTCTTCGTCTCCTCTTCTTCTATAGTACAAATAGAAGGCAAATGTAACCTGCGTTTTACTTAACTTTGGTATTGATTTCTGCTTTCAATCTTAAATATCCGGAAAAAGTTTTTAAACCATGAATTTAATTACACATTTGCTTTAATATGCATTTTTTGCTTTTTTTCTTTCTATGCAGGTGTTCTCAATATTTGACAATATTTTTATTTTGTTACTGCTTAAATCGTAATAAAAAATATCTTTGTTTTTCTTCTTCGAAACTTATCATAAACCTAGAGAGCAAAGTGTTACCAGATGTTAAAAAGTGTTCGTTCTTTTTTATTTTACAGTAAAAACAACGTTTTGGCGAGGTGTGACACGAAGATCGGTTTTCTTTATTTAGAAGAGCACAGATTATTCATCGATTAATGATCATATGACAAAATAGTTACGAACAAATGTCCCGAAAAGGAAATAAGAAGTTGCTTCTGTACAAGTAGAAACTAATTAAAAATAATACGTCCACCCGGTTCGTAGTACTGAATCCGTCTAAAACAATTTTTATAAATTCGAAATTGCTGTGGGAGTTAATCTTTATATGTGCATAAGTTTGTTTAAGAGTTACACCAGTTATGTATAAGCTTGAGTTTATATCTTTTTTCTAATATGTAAGAATTGCTATCCATGTTGATTGTATGGAATTTTTCATAAAAATAATGTACACATATTTTATTTTATTTGCTTTTATTTACTTTTATCCAATTTCATTTGGTTTTCCGAACGCAGAATCTTATAGGGTAAATCAATAAACGTTGACTTTTAGATACTGTTAGTGCCGGCGTGTTTGTACTGCTCTTTCTTAGGGTATGCGTAGGTAATACCGCTCTTTTGGTATACGAATAATTTTTATATTGAAATTGTTATGATTGAAATATGAATTATTTTCTCCTTTAATTGAATCCCAATATGAGAGTCTTTTTCATTTCATCTTTTAAAATAATTTTTAAATATAATAACCTTTAAACCCTCGGTTTGTTGCACAGTTATTAGATTCATCGATTTTACTTGCACGTTTTTATATGCATCTTATAATGGATTCACTAAATTTAAATTCGTTTCCAAGGTCTTTAGATCTTTCATCATCTAGCTGGTCCATTTACTATTACTATTTTAGATTTTAGTGCGATTGTCATGGTTTTTACCTTTTTTCTTTTTTGTAAGTGACGATCGTACATTTTGATGGAGTACTTATGTCTAAAAATAAAATAAAAATTATAAAAAAGTATAACTAAACATAAAAGATATATAATTAATTTATCTTTAATCTCACTATAAAATTAATCCTACCTTAATAATCAAAAAATATGTATGTACACTTTTCAAAGGTCGGTAATTAATCGATAATTGTTAAATGGCGGAATATGTATTGAAAATATCTGGTGCATAATATATGTATACGCATTGATAGAGAAAAAAACGGACAGAATCTCGATACATATTCGTATATCGGATAAGAAAAAACGAATCGCATAAAACAAATCGGACAAAAAAATTGCATTCAAAAATATTTTAGTTTGGGGAAAAAGAAATCCATTATTTTCCAATTCGAAATGTTAAATAAAGTCCTGAAGTTCATATAAGATTGGATGGATTTCTTTTTGTTTGGGGAAAAAGAAATCCATTATTTTCCAATTCGAAATGTTAAATAAAGTCCTGAAGTTCATATAAGATTGGATGGATTTCTTTTTCCCCAAACTAATATATATATGAACATATAAGTGTACAATGTTATTATCCAATCACAAATCGCATCATGCTTTGTCGTATTATATCGCTCTTCCATCGTATCGTTAAACTGAAGTCTGTGCATTATTAATAGATTTTTAAAAAATTCATTCTAATAGAGTGTAGTCTTGCGTGTGACGTTAAGTATCAATCTGTAGAAATACCAAAATTGACCTCGTGAAAACTTAACAGTTTATCCAAATGTATTTATTGCATTTTTGGACACTTATCACAATTGCATAAGGAACAAAAGATCGCCTTTTAATCACTAATTGTTTGGAATATATATAAATATATATTTTCGCTTGCAAGATTTTAATGGAATAAAATCAGTTAAGTAGTTATTTACACGTCCAATTATATCTAATACTACAAATTAGCGTTTTTATTAAAAATTATTGTTATAAAATATGATTTAGCAAATTGGACCGACCTCACACAGCCACGTTTTTCATCTACTAAAGCGTGCAGCATTTAATATGTTGTCCGTAAGCTTTCTTTCGTGTTCGATATTTTCTTAATCAAGAAAAATCTCCAGCAAATGGTGCTTAGAACTTTGGAAACTATATATCAGCCGCACATATGTAATGTGAACATTTATAAGTCAACCGATTTTTTTGAATGAGATTCTGAATTATTATCAATTAATATACTGTAGTTGTTGTTTTTTTTTTAAATGGCTAAATTTACTTCTTTATTTAAAAGTTTGTTTTTTTATTTTTTCACTAATATATTTACATATATCTTATAAAACAGAGCTTCTATAAAAAATAAAATTTAAAGTTTTGTTTTACAAAATTTTTCTCGATAAAAAGTATTTCGTCTATAAGTACTTAAACACAATTATTTACTTTAATACTAATTGAAATCTGATATTCGAACAAAAATTCCTTGAGGAAATTACCTAAATTTTGCATAGAAGAAAAAAAGAAGAAAATATATAAATTTCGGGAATGATTTTACATACAAAAGAGCATATATAGCATATATATAACGTATAAAGTATGCATAAAAAATACAAAAATGCAAGAATTTGGGGAAGACGTTTACAGCTTTAGTAACTTAATTAAATATTTGTGAAAAAAAATGCAGTCCTCGTAGTTTTTTTTTATTATAAGGAAAATTAAATATAAATTAATTTCTACGGACAATGAGTATTTGGTCCATTTCTACATTTCATTAAGAGATTAACCATGCCTTCCAATTTTAAAGTACGCGTCTCGGTATTATAGAGATTCGTTTGCAGGCGATTGATATCAAATTGCTGTTTCTCCTGGAATAAAACAATAATAATATACAATAAATTGTTGCACGATAATTAACTCAAGAGCATTTCGATATTAAGACAAGAAAAAAACATTTTAAATAAATATAGTCGAGGAAACCCGATCATTAAATATTTTACAGAACTTTTTCTAATACTATTCCTCGTTTAGTTTCGCGCACTTATAAGGAAGCATTTATAAGGAAGAGGGCCTAAAGTGTGACATGATCCACATTTAACATATTTAATTTTTCTGTCAAAGATTTTTTATACTTCGACTATTTCGATCATAAAATAGTACAAATTAGAGATGTAATGGGGTTCAAAAAAAAATTCGGAATTTGATGCAGTCAATTTTTATGTTAAACTATTGCAAAATAATTTTCATCATGAAATATTAAAGATCGGACCTTTCCGTCATATGTTACTTCAGATAAGAGCTCTTGCTGACAGATCTGAGACATAGCTGATATGACATCAACCATTTTTGCTGAAAAGACATCGATTCGGTTTGGCAAGCGACGTTTTCTTCTAGTTTCGTCGAGCAAAGAGGAAATTTTTGTTTCACTCACGGAAAAAGAGATGTTTACATCACAGGATTCATTCTTGAACAAGGTCATCTGAGGACTCTAAGAAAAGAGGTCTTATCAGCTAATAGCGCTTTGAAAACAGTACGACTAGCGATGTTTTTGCTGTAGTGCTAAGACCATTATCTATCAAAGTGTTCGCATTAATAGAAATTTCTTGTACTTTGATTTTTTTCAAAAAAAGTATATCTATAAATTAAAAAGTATATATATATATATATTCATCGGTACCGTTGTTGTTTTGTGAAAAGTACAGAAGTATTGAATGAAGTAATCGTTTGAATGATTATAATAAAATAAAGGAAATTTGAAAAGTTGCGTCGTGACACTATTCATGTGGTCGAAAGAATAAGCGACGTTGTTCTTTTCCAAAGAAGTTATGGACACACATGATTACGGCCTTTTTGATTTCCAAATTGTTTCTATTATTCCGCCCTTTATTAGATATATAAAATTCTATTATAATTAAAATTATAAATAAATCAATTAGAATTTGAAAAATTTTAAATCACATATTCGGAGAAGGAAAACAAATATAAGTAAAATGTATACAATATTTTTGGACGAAATAAATAATTAATTTTACTTACTAGATTAATTAAACGACTTTTCAATATATCTACCATTTTATAGGTATTCTGTAGGGTTTTCTCCAAATCATGCGTATGCACTTTCTCATTGGCCAACATTTTCTCAATTTTCTGTAAACGAGCCGTCACATCCTCCTGAGATTCAATTTCATTTTCCATATCGCGTGCCTCAAAAGCATCATCATCGTGTAAACCTTTAGAATGAAAATCATCTAAGAATCTTTATCATTTTCTTATATATGAAAAATATTAGAACATTTACCGATCTTTTTACAACTTTGCTGATCATCTTGCAATAGGAAACCTTCGCGGCATTTGCAATAATATGAGCCCATTGTATTTATACACATTTGATCGCAAGGTTTCTTATCATTGCATTCATTAATATCTTGCTCGCATTGACGTCCTGTAAAACCGGTGGGACAAGAACAAGTATCTGGGGCAGAGCATATCCCACCATTATAACATGATGTTGAACAAACCGCTGTAAAATCATAAACTAATTAGTTGTGCAACAAAAGGTACATTAGCAAGAATTCTTGAGCGATTCGCACATTTCTCCTTGAGATCGTGGGTATTCAAAATTTACATAGACCCGAACATATTTCCTTATGTGTGTTGGAATATAAGAAGCCCCCATTTATAAATAAATTGGTATAAATTTCAATTTTTTTTTTTTTCTTACGGATTAAGAGATGACGGGGTATCTCGCCGAAAATAATTTGTAAACGAAATGTTCTTTCTATTAATGCTAGAGCATTGTGCGTTCGTCTGTGCATTGTGGAAGCAATGAATCTGAAAAATCTATTCGATACTTGGACATCTATAGGAAGATTTATGAAAAAATTTCTTTTAATGTTTTTATAAGCATTATATGGGAGTTACTTTATTTGAAAAAAGATTTATGACATTCCTCGCACGTTACGCCACAAGTTCAATTAGTAACTGGAAAATAAGACGATTTTTTTTTTTATTTCAATACTTTATGCCTATTATCTATAAAAAATAAATAATAAAAAGAAGAGTATTTTTTTTTTCGTTTTACTTGAACTTTAACCTAAACTAAAATCTATACGTTCGTGCGTGAATAATTTAAGGTGAGAAAAATGTCCTTTTAATTAAAAAAAAAAAAAATTCATTTCGTTACCTTTCACTTTTCGTTTAACTGTCATAAAAAAAAAAGTGAACAACGAATCTAATCTTTTACTATTTCATCTGCTTTTTACTTTTCGTTTTTAAGCTTTTTTCTTTCTCAAGTCCCACTTACGTTTCATGCATGAATCGGCGTTCGATGATTCTCTTGTCCAGCCATTGCAACAATCATAGGTAACCTGTTGTGCTGATTTGTGACGTATGACATCACGAAATGCTGGTTCGTGCATTACCTGGACGCGTGTACATATTTGATTTGGATGCGTTTGCGACTGACACGGTGTGGTGATGTGCCGCAACACTGGACGTGTATAAACTTCAGTTTTCTTTTCTGGTATCGTTATGGTACGCTGTTGCACGCAAATGTGACGTCTGTTGTATGATAAAAAAGAAAAAAAAAGAAAAACGAAAATATAAAAACGAGGTGTTAAGAGAAAATTAAATTTTTTTCACTTTTATATAAATTTTAAAATTGATTTTTCTCGCCGCAGTGATGTGTGTGAGTGAGTGATGCTTTTTAATAAAAATGGAATTAAATCAAGTCAAAGCAAAATGTAATGCCATGTGACACTTCAATGAATTTCGGAACAAATATTTTTTTTTTTTCAAATTGAGTTATTGAACAAACCATTGCAGTCGGCTTAGGTCGCATTTGACTGGTTTTGTGGTAATAACCATTACTGAACGATTTAAATTTAAATTATCGTTTACATGCAATACGATGTTTTACGATATTTCTTCGTGCGTTTGTCATTCAGGCATTTCAGGCATTCTCAAGCTTGAGCTCAAGCCAATATAGGAATCATTTCAAAGTTTGATTTTCTTACTTACATTTATTTTGTTTAAAAATTGTAAAAAATTGCAAAAAAAAAAAATGCTCTAAACGAAACCTACACATTTCCATGTAACGAATCTTGTAGCTCTAATGCCAATGCCTCATGTTAAATGGGCAATAGCTACTTCTGGCTAAACTGATTTAATTTGATTTCAAGGTAAACAAAGAGAAGTTTGTTTTTAATTTTCAATGCCAGTCAGTCCTATACCTTTAGATTTTTTCAAGTCTTTGCTAATGAGAATTTTTTTTTCGAAATTACTTAAGGGCATGACGATACCATTTAATTTTTTGTAGACTCTTTATATATGTTTGTATGTTTCATGGAGAATTCTGTTTTATTTATTTATTCATTATATATTTTAATTACCCGTTACGGTAGTTTATGGGCCTTGCAATATAAACAAAAGGCAAACGCACATAGAAATTTCGTCTTAATTTTCTCCAGCATACCTGGTACTGTGTAATAATCATTTAAACACAGGAGTTAATTACTAAAAAAAAAAAAAAAAAAAAATAACAGATTTATGCATGACACTAAATTAGCATTTGTTGCTGCCTGCTATTGGTGCAACATGACAAGAAGAAGATATATGTTGGCTCCTTTTTTTTTCTTTTGCTTTTGCTTTTGCTTTGATGATCATGATGATGATGATGATGATGATGATGGTGTGCTGGTGTTTGATGTGTTTGTTCTGTGTACATTTAAACAGCTATAGCAACTGGTCTTGTTCAACTTCCGCGTATCTTAAACCACTTTTAAGTTGTTGTTGAATTATGGCTTATGTCTTCTCCATATAACTATATATGTACGTATGTGTGACATGACCGCTGGCGTTTTGAAGTCGAAATAACAGTAATTGCCGCCAAAAATGATATTTTCGTTGGATAGGGATTGTAAATTGTTTTTCGGTACGCGTTTATAATCGATAACAAAAAAAAAAAAGGAAAAGAAAAAGAATTCAGCATAATGAGAGAAAAGAAAGTAATGTCTTTAAGGTCTTTAGGATCATTCCAAAAAACTTCATCTTACAAGTCTTGCCGCCTAATGTTGGTGTTTATTACAAAACATTTCTTAAAAGTCAAAAATAATCTTAAGTTGAAAATGTCAAGAAGTTAAAAATATGTAGCGAGAGAAAAATGATTCAGATATCTATACTAAGCTCTAAAATCTCTATCAAATATTGCCATTTTTACCTCACTAATGTGAATCATAAATTTCAAGTAGTATATGGATGATTTAATTTAATTCACTTATTATATAAAAACGCGCTGAGGTGTCATAAGTAGCAGTGAAAATCCTCTAAGAAAATGTCCTTAATTAGAAGAAAATTATTGATCGATTTAACTATGTTCGGTACTTCACTTTTCCGTTCAATTATTTCATGTTATTGCAGCTCGCTCGTAAAATGATAAAAAGTCGTATAAGAAACTGAAGCTAGACATGAATGTTTTCTTCTTTTTTTTTTTTGTCAAACCTGTAAATCAAAGTGGAAAATAAGATTGACCCGATGTGATGATACTATTATAACTAATCTAGTTGTGAAAAAATCTTCATCAGTAAGGAAGTAAACGATCCACGTTTGCCGGAGACTGTAATTTGTATTTGCATTACTTTGGGGTGAAGCAAGAGAATCATTTAGAAACGAATTAATCTTCACAAAAATTGTTTTAAATTATTTCGTGTATCGGAGTCGAAGTTAGCGATAAAAAAAAAGAGTAAAAATATGTTTAGTTTCAATTAATATCAGGCATGGCCTTATATGAATCTAAAGTTGGCCTTCTTCACACTATTAATCTATTTGTTCAAATATCAAATATATTGTAAACATTTTTTTGTTATCAAATGTTTAAAGTTTAGTTAATTAATTTAAATTTATACATGGTGTTGAATTGTGTTGCATCGCTTGCATCAATTTGGGCATCGAAACAGCGCAGCGCCTCTTATCAGGCAATATGTGAATTTGTGTATGTGTATGTCATTTCCAAGGTTGAAATTCTTAATTGACTTAACTATATACATTCGTTAAATTTTCTAATGTACTGGAATGCCCAAAACTGAACTAAATCTTAGACTGAAATTCACTTCTTTTCGTTTCTTTCGTATCTGTGTAAACCGTTTTACTGATTACTTTTGAATTATAATAGTTTTTTTTTATTTTTTATTAACCAAAATTGATAAAAATTATTTTTCCTTTATTTGATTTGTGTTTGAAATAAATATCATCTATAAAACGCAATTATTTTAATTGTGATAGAGAGAGAAAGAGAAATCCAAGCGTAGGTTACAAAACGTCACATTAACAATGATATGTCTTGAAGAAAATTAAAATTTAACAAAATAATATTTTCACAAATGATTAGCTGGATCTGTGTGAAGAAAAACGACACTCCTCTAAAATAAATACAATAAATAAAATGAAAAGCACAACAAACTTTAAAGCAGAGATACTGCAGTAGTTAGCAAGCAAGCAGACGTATACTAAATCACAGACAGTGTGACGCGCTCGCCAATGTCTTTAAACATAACGCAAAACCTACACACATGAGCCGCTAGTTTTTTCCTACAGTGATTAGTGTGACGATATTGAGCACACACATACAAATTGCAAATAAAAACGACTCGTAATGATTTTGTTATTTTTATTTTTTTTTTGTTTTGATTACCATTCCTTTACCTTGTAAGTACATAGCATACATGTGTAATTTCTTCTCCTACATACCTCCTTAAGACTAATTTGTATGTCATGAAGAGAAAACTACATTTTTTTTTCATAGCAAAAAAAATATATATTTTGCAGTGAAGTTCGAATTTATAATTTTGCAATTCCAAAGTTTAATAAAAAAAACTTTTTTTTTCCTTATGAGAGATTTAATTGAATTTAAGACAGAGATGTCATCAAAATAGAGGACTATGTTGTGTAGTACCTTTCGATTACTAAAAGTTGAAACAAATTTGTGTGATTTTGTAGGCAAAGTTTTGAGTTCGGAATTGCGTTTAAAGGATAGAATGGAAGAATAAATGTAATCACATAATATAAACTATTCTGTTATTCCCTTTAATACATTGCAAAGCGATTTGTATGCGGGCGCGCGCGCGTCATAAATATTTACCAAACCTAATACACTCCCCGTATTAGTTATAAAAGAGGAAAAAAACAGCACGTTATCGACTTCAAATGTCAGTTTTGCGTCATTGAAACTATGTTACGAAACTTACTGACAAATAGATATAATAGGTTTGTGTTAATGTATCGCAGCAAAATTTTTATAACGAAAGGAAAGGTCATCATGTTATGAATATAGTCGAACATTTCATTTCTTGAATTTTCTTGAACATGAAGTCTGATATACATGAAAAACGTTACGTACGCGGATCCATATAATATGATTTTTTTTCTTATGCAAATATGTAGTATAATGATATAGTTATTTTTCAAAATAATGTTAAAATGTTTACTAAATATATTATTTTTATGCATTTGTTTTAAAAGTCATAAATATTCATTAATATTTCAATCATCATATAGACACTTGAAGATATACATCTAGAATGGAGAGAAATTGCATTTGATTTGAACCGAATCTTTTTTAAAATATTTTAATATATATAATATATAATAATAACTTGCATTGTGAAATGAGAGAAAACTTTTAAAAAATTATGAAATTATCGCGTCTCGATCTCTTGAATTAAATAACTTATTAACTGCATTTAAATGTACATGCGAAAATTTAGTTGCAATTAATTGAGAAATAAATGGAAACACATCTCTCGCAGATATAGTGAATAGACATAAAATAATAAGAAGATATAGTGAAAGTGAAAATAGAAATTAACATTTACCTGAGTACAGTATCCTGTGCTTCGTTAGAAATAGTACGTCGGAATTTAACGTTCATGAAAAAGCTATAATTGCGAAACTCTTTATAACTTCAAGTATTCATATTATTTTGTCTATCCGCTAAATAAGTTATTACGGATGTGTTACGGAAGTTTAAATCCCTATGTCTGTCATACTACAAACACATGTCATGTTATGTTTTGCAAGCAAAGAACAAACGGTCTAAACGATCAATTGAAACTTTGCAACTTATTCGCCACCTGGCGGCTTGTCTGAAACATAGTAACGTTGATGTTTGAGATTAACTTTTCGAAACGCTTCGATTGAAGCCATAAAAAATTGTATCACAAAGATGTTTTCTGTCATTCTCCTCTTTTTTTTTTCTTAATTTTTTCATTGAGTTTTCATTTTCATTTTCATTATAATGTTGTGGACGTTTTCAACTTTTAATTCTGACACAGAGTTAACTGCGCAAGGATCTAATGGTACTCAATGACCCTTATGTCCATGGAGGTCACTTTCTAGCCAATTGATTGTCTAAAGGGTGAGAAAGTCTTCGGTAAAATCTAATTTTATAAGCAAATTTGCTGATAATGATCTCCTCAAATACGCTCTCTCATTTACGTCAAATCTGTAGACACCAAAATTGATGTCTCCAAGGGCCAAATTCGTATTAGGATTGAGTATAAAATTCTCTTGCAGGGTTGTATTTTTAAGAAAAACAGCTGTAAAAGTGAAACATACACAAACCTAAATACATTGTTGAAATTTTGCAATTAGAATTTCTGCATTTTGCAATATGCACAACACGTTTATATATATTTATGCACATAAAAAAAAAAATATTTAAGGAATAAGAAATTTTCAAAATAAAATTTTATAAAATCCATTCACATTGTTATTCACATGCTTATTATTTTTTTGGACCATATGTAGTTTGTTTGTTAGAAAATAAACAGACGCGTCTCTCTCTCTCTCTCAGTTATTAAACCATTATTTTGGAAAATTTCCTGGAACGTTATAGATAATGTGTTAGAAAATTAGATTTTAGTAAACTGTTAACTATGTATAAAAAAAAAACCAGTTGACTGCCGCGTAGACAGTCTACTGCTTAGAAAATGACCCATAAGCCCATAAATTGAATGGCACTGCTTTATGGAAACGGGGATTCTGAAGCCTATGTGCAAAAGTTATGTCTAAAATGATTTGGTTGTAAAACGTATTAAAAATTCTTAGTCGACACCCCAGTGAAATATGAACTCACATAACATATATATATATATATATATATATATATATAATGTATATATATATATATATATATAGTATGTAAATATATATATATATATAGTATGTAAAACAAAATTAAGAACAACTTGACAATATATCACATTTGCTTACTGAGTTTTAACATGCATGTACAATGTCAACGTATATAAAGTATTGTTCTGTTAACTCATTTACATGCAACAATAATAAGAATAAATAAAAACAAAAAACTTAAACCAGCTCTATCTATAGAATTGATCTTAATTGCATAGCAAATGCTTGTTAACTCAGTTGCGCGTTACTTTGGCAAACTGCTCTGTGAACTCTAATAATATATTTAAACTATATACACTCTAATGTGTGTTAGTGTTGTTCATTCCATCAAAGAATGTAAGCACAAACGCACATTTGTTGTATTTTTTTTTTAAATTTTGTAATTTAACCAAATTGATTAACACATCGACTATAGTGATAATTCGATAGAAAAATTATTAAAATTTTATTTTTTCAATTTTAATTTTAATTTTGATAGTTGAAGACATCTTAGTAACAATGAAAGCATAAACGCACATTTTATTATATAATTTCTGCTTGATTTGTAAATTATTCAAGATATTAACTTAAAATTTATAAAAAAAATTCTACCTTAGTAATATATATACAAATATATATATATATAATGTGTGGAACATTAGAAACATGTAACAGTGAAAAAGATCATTCTTAACGAGCGCCTAGAAATATACATCAAACACATTTTGATTTAGAATAACATTTTGCTTGAATGTAGCCATAGCAGTCTGCTTATCGCATCTGTTAAGTAAACTGCAATTTACTTCATATATATATATATATATGCTTAATTGAACATCCTTGATTAGCTTGAAAATTGTGTGCGTTCTTGCTTGTAAACAATGAAAACAGAAAAAAAAACTTCACTTCCAAAGTTTATAACTTCATGTCTAATATAAACACTAACTGAAGTCCAATAAATAGGTGGTATAAAGAATGTCTCCGATTGTTTTATCGTAAAGTTCGCAAATTTCTCTTCAACTATAATGTATTTTCTTGAGGTAGTGAAGTTTCCCAAGATTCGTATTCGTATTTGTTGTGCTATTTCATTTTAAGATGAATTTATGGTTAAAATATTGGATCGACATGAAATTTAGACATTTTGATCTTCGCCAGGAATTTAATACTAAGACACAAAAGGACAAATAATGTAATAGACCGTTTAAATTAGATATTTTGATATCACTCTTCTAATTTGCACTTTGCCACTGTCACGTGAAATCGTGAGTATCGAGATACCAAACCAATTCAAAAATGTCCGCTTGCCTGTTTGTACTTTGTTTGATGGACTTTTTAATCATGCTTTTTAAATAGAACATTTAGAAGCTTAGTATGCTAAATATGCTACGTCCAGAAGTCTAAACAAATTTGTAAAATCTTAATACTTAAAAGGTCACATTGATTTATAAACTGCCAAACTAGACTAGAATCGTAAGTATAAGAGATGAAAATGAGACAACAAAATCAACAACATTCTCAACTTTAAATCTATAAACTATTGAAAACACTTAACTTGATCTCTTCAGTTTTGGTATAATTTCGAATTTAAAATTTTTTCTCTTTTTGACTTGAGTTACTCTACACACAACTTTTAATATAAATTTCAAGAAATCAATTTGTTATCGTTAAAATATCTTATTGCCACATTTTATCAAAAGTGTTTACATAAATTCAACTTGAAAATATGTTTATTTAAATAAGGAGATATATATATATATATATATGTATGTTTATCATGCCGTAGAGCGACAACAGAACCGAAAGTTTTAAACTATAATAAAATTTACATGAAATGTATATTCACACAAACATTTTTTTGTTAATACTTCAACATTTCAAATAATTTTATATGAAAAAAAAAAAAAAAATTAAAATGAAAATTAAATAAATAAACAAAAACACTCCTATATATATATAATATAAATAAATAAAAATAAAAAATACCTTTTTTAATTAAAAGCAAAAATAACGAAAATCTAATCTTTATTTAATAAAAATGAATTTTTCCCATAACTACCGCTAACGTAACACATTTAATTGAATGGCTTTTGAAAAGCACAGCATAAGTATATTTATTATACAGGAATTAATAGAGAAGCGCGACACATCAACTGCTTACTTATTTGCTGCTTGCGTTGAATCCGAAATGAATAAAGAGCCAAACCAAAATTCTATATATTCAATTATTCGATTATATAATAAAAAAAAAGTGTAAAACATTATAGTCGGGCAAGGCCCGACCATTCAATATCCTACATCACTTTGACTACTGGAATTTTTCATTAATTTTCTCGTGAAAAATTACTACAAATTATATCTTGCGTCCATTTAAAGTCACGCTTTTAATGGGAGCTTTTATAGAGAGGTAAGGTCTTAAAGAATGAATTGACTTTTATTCTTCTACTATTTTTACCATAAAATAATAGAAATTACACATTGTTTTCATATGAAGACCTATATTTCATGAGAACTCTTATATGTGATGAGACCAAAAAAAATAGACTTACTTGGCCAAAATTTGGTGCAGTTCATTTGTATGTTAAATTACTATTACGAAGCAATTTTCACCATCAAATATTAAAGATAAGATTTTTTTTGTCATATAAAGGCTTACTTTTACTGAAAACCCTTATAGGTGGTAAGATTTAAAAAATAGACCTACATGGTCCAAATTTTATGTACTTAATTCATATATTAAATTATTATTATAATTATAATATTAGGGACTCATTTGTAATATAAACTATTAACGATTGGACTTTTTTACTAGAAAAAGGCATATTTTTCATAGGAATGATTATACGAGAAGTGATTCAAAAAATCGTACCATCCCGATTTAAATTTTTCACATTTACGTGCCAAAATACTAATTTTTATGGATTTTTGTCGAAAAATATTAGAAATTGCAATTTTTTTTTCTAATAAATAGTTTTTTCAAATGGAACATTACGTGAGAAGTGATCATAAAAATGGTCCCATCGTCTCTCTGCCTGATGCCTGGCTGGGTTTATGTCTGTCTTTTATCTGTCTATGAGATTGAGAATGTGCTCTCGTTCGTATCTATTGTTAGTATTGTTACTATTGTTGTTGTAGATTAAACGAAATATGTTTACCATTTTAAATTGTTCACCCAAATGTTCCAAATATGATGTTACTAAACAATGACAAGTTTTTGTGGAAATTTTTTAATGAATATAAAGAGTAAGAGATAATCTGAATGATGGGAAAAAAATCGGCGGAATTTTGTGTTCTTTTTTCTTAGGAAAGTTTATAGAGAGGATGACCATAAAATATCTGGAATGGTGAGAACGACCACTGTAAATTGTTCCAAAGTTAGACACTTTTAAATGATTTACATGACTCTCTGTTTATTACTCACGCCATGACACAGTCAGAACGTTAGTCATCATCCTCCGGGCTTTGGAACAATCCCCGCAAGGGGGCTCCGCAACTGCCGAAGTATCAGATCAAACACCTTGGGTACAGACCATTATTTCCCTCTGGTCGGAGAGTTAATCCAACTTATTTCCCAACAGCCGCCTCGATACTCCCCGAAGTGCCGTTCCCAGCAATTAGGCAACAAGGCATTCTTAAAGTTTGCTGACGTAGCCAACGTAGTACAAAGAGCTTCCTCCTCATTTGGGCCCCTGATATCCGTGGTCTTACTTGTTCACTTTAATTCATGTGTACTGATTCGGATTTGAACGAGACATTACCTAATTTTTCTCATTATTATGTAGTTGATAAGACATCGACACGTTCAACTAAGATTCCAAAGCTGAACAATACGATTAAAGATAGAGAAATCATGGTAGCGTGTTGCGCCATATAGAAGCCACTTTAAGACGAATGAGTGCGAACGCAAAGAGAGCCGAGTTATTCAATTAGAGAACTTGATTGATGGACAGATCTCTTTTAACTCTGCGCAGCACTTTCAGCCCATTTCTGTAAATTTATAAATGCTTGTTGATCTCAACGAAAAATGGTTTTAACACTTAACATGGGCACAAAATAAAGGTCTAGAGAAAAAAAAGGAAAAATGCTTCAACTATAAAATATAACATCAATTTTAATGCATCAATCACTTTCTTGTAATTCTTGAATAATGTAGAAAATAACCGAGAAACTTCATAGTCGACATATATTTTAAAAAAATTTTAAATTCTGAATAAGAAAGGAAAACATTATCAGCTCAACTAAATTTCAATATAATCGAAATAATTCAAATACACTTTTTGTGTTAAAAAATTAAATAAAAAAAAAAAAAAATTGAAAGTTAAAATTTTAATATATATTTTAGAAAAGAAAACGAACACAACCTCAACTGAATTATTATAAAATAGAAAAATTTCCGTAAGACTGTAAACACAATAAAGCCGCGCTTTTTAATTCCGCAAGTTCCAACATAAAACAACCGATAAGTTTGAAGTCAAATATTATTTGTATTTGTATTGTGTGCTGTGACACGAAATAAGAGTCCTATAGTAATTTATGCGGATAAATAATGAATAAATTTTCGCTTAAGAATTGAATTTTTTTAAATATTCAAGCGCGTTCGTTCGCCTGCATGAAAACATTTTTAAAAATTAAATCATATAGCGCAGAATCATTTGATGGCAGCAAGATACTCGTTAAAACATCAACAGTTATCTCTGTGCGAATTTTTCATATAACTGCAAAAATTGATGTCAGCAAAAACACACAGCGGTATCATCAATTCAACCGAGACAAAGTATCGCAACCCAAATATCTTCATTTTATAGTTAGAACTCTAATCCTTGCAAATTTTTTCCTTATTCCGCAGAGCCATAAAAGATGCGAATAAATTAATTCTTCAGAAAAGATTATTGCGAATGTAAAAAAAAAAAAAAAATATTCATGACTCCTAAACCGGACTCAACTATTTTCTATAAATTTTTTTTTTTTTTCAGTTTTTCAACAACTAAGGAGCAGTTATTGTTAACTTTCATTCCGACAATCATTACATGCGCGTTGGGACGGTTGATGATTTAAGATGTCTGATATATATATACATACGGATGTTGAACTTGAGCGAACGATATAAAGCATTTTTCTGACACATGTTGTTTTACCTTGTAAGGTTTGCTATTGCAATTCCTTTGTATCTTTTTTTTTTTTTTTTTTTTTTTTTCTTTTTATGTTTTCTATTGCAAACCCTTTTTTTTTTTTTTTTTTTTTTTTTCTTTTGCTTTCTTTATTGCACAGTTATTTCTAAAACATGT